>OZ038479.1:63071803-63374303 GCA_964036315.1 Acanthosepion esculentum | reverse complement strand
TGTTGTTCTGTTTCATTTGAAAAATATGAAAATATGCCATATTTCCACTTGTTTTCTGCTTTTCATGTGAAAAATATCATTATGTGCCATATTTCCATTTATTTCTTACATTTTCATGTGAAAAACATGAAAATGTGACACATTTCAATTAGTTTTCTGCTTTTCCATCTGAAAAATATCAAAACGTGCCATATTTCCATTTTTTTGCATTTACTAATGAGAAAATATCAAAATCTGCCATATTTTCATATGAAAAATATCAAAATATGCCACATTTCAATTAGTTGTCTGATTTTTCGTATGAAAAAACTCAAAATATGCTATATTTCCATTTGTTTACTGTGTTTTCTTATGAAAAATATATCATTGTGCCATACTTTTTTTTTGCTTTATCATATGTATCTAATATCTAAATGTGCCATATTTTCAATTGTTTTGTGATATTTTTCAAATGAAAAATATCAAAATGTGGAATATTTCATTTTTCTGATAGTACAAACAAATATCAAAATGTGACATATTTCCATTTTTTCTGCTTTTTTTCATGATTAATATTAAATATTAAAATAGGCCATATTTCCATTGGTTTTCTGCTTTTTCATATGAAAAAGTGCAAAATATGCCATAATTCCAGGTTTTCTGCATTTTCAGATGCAACAAATGAAAATGTGCCATATTTCCTTTTGCTTTTCATATGGAAATATGAAAATGTGCTATACTTCCATGTTCTCTGTTTTTTTTTAATATGAAAAATGTCAACATGCTCAATATTTTCATTTTTCTGTTTTTACATATGAAAAATATTAAAATGTTCCTATTTCCTTGTTTTCTGCTTTTTCATATGAAAATATCAAAATATGCAATATTTCCACTATCTTTCTGCTTTTTCAGAGAAATAACAAAATATTGCAAATTTCCTTACATTTTCATATGAAAAAATCAAAATGTGTCATATTTCTATTTCTTTTCTACTTTTCTTCTGAAAGATATGAAAAAATGTCATATAACTATTTTTTCTGCTTTTGCAAATGAAAAATAACAAAATCTGCCATATTTCCATTTCTTTCCTTTTTCTTATGAAAAATATCAAAATATGTCATATTTTAATTGAATTATCACCTATATTGGTATTTTTCATATGAAAATGCAGAAAATGGAAATATGGCATATTTTGCTATTTTTTATGTGAAAAAGGAGAAAACAAATGAAATATATCATACTTTGAAATTTTCATATGTAAAAGGAGAAAACAAAATTGTAAGTTGACATATTTTGATATCTTTCATGAACAAAGCAGAAAACAAATGGAAATAAGGCATATTTTCATATTTTTCACAGGACAAAGCAGAAAACAACTGGAAATATGCCACATTTTGATATGTAACTCATGAGAAAGCAGAAAACAAATGGAAATATGGCATAATTTGATATTTCACATGTGAAAAAGCAAAAAACATGTGGAAATTTCATATATTTTGATATTTTTCACATGAAAAAGAATAAACCATATGGAAAATATAACATATTTTCATATTTTTCATATGAAACAGCAGAAAACAGGAAAATAACGCTTATTTTGATGTTTTTCATATGAAAAGTAGAAAAAAATGGAATTATGGCATACATTGATATTTTTATATGAAAAAAGAGAAAACCAAAGGTAAGTTGGCATATTTTGATTTCTTTTATGAGAATAGTTGAAAACAAATGGAAATATTGTATATTTTCATATTTTTCACATGAAAAAGCAAAAGTGATCCAGACAAGGATGAGTTACTTATAGTGAGTAAGTCTCCTGAAGTTGCAGCTGCAACTAAGGGAGGTGTCCTATCACAGAATTCCAGTATTTTTGACCCGTTATCCTTATGTCTGCCTGTCACTATCAAAGGGAGAATAATTATCAGTGATTTATGGAGGCTAAAGTTGACCTGGGATGGAAGGCTTCCTTCTGAACACCAGGTGGTCTGGAGTGAAAATTGTTTGAGGACCTGGTACTGTTGGAACGTTTGAGGTTCCCCAGATTTGTTTTGAATATTTTTGGTCCTGCCAGTTTGTTGGTGTTTTCTGCTAGTGTTGGACTACTCAGACAGCATATTACCCCCACTTACAATAGTGTCCCACGTATTTATGAGGACTGGCACATACCCATGTTCATACATACGGTATATAACAATTTACATCTTCATTATTCGGACTATTGTCCTCATATTTGTTGACATGTTTATCACAACGTTTCGGCCGTTGTACACTCTGGCCTTCTTCAGGTGGTTGGAATGTGGAACTGAACCCTTTATTTCACTCACTGGGGTAGACTGTTCTAGTTCCACGTACCATGTCTAATGGATGTCCTCAAGGACACATGGCACAGTGGATAAAAGCGTTAGTTAGATCCAGTGACAGGGCCCAAAGAGTGTGAGTCCAATACCTGTTTAAGGCAGTGGAGAACTTTCAGAGAGGAATTAACAGAATATAACTGACATCCACAATCATGTAAATAGTATACATAATACCTCAACTCAGAAATATAGACAGATACTCAATTTACATTTGTTTTCTATATTTATATCTTATAAAAATCTATATATCTTATAAAATCTAGATATCAAAATAAGCCATATTTACATTTATTGTCTATCTTTTTTATTGAAAAATATCAAAAAGGTATACTTCTATTTGATTCTATCTTTTTTATGGAAAAATACCAACATAAGCTATATTTACATTTGTTTTGTAACTATTTTATTTAACATTAAGAAAATAAGCAATATTTCTATTTTTTGTATTGTTTTTATTGACAAATAACAAAATAAGCTATATTTTCATTTGTTTTATATCTTTTTATTGAAAAATATCAAAGCTGTATTTTGTCAATATGTTACTGTCAAATACCAAAAAGGATATATTCCTATTTGTTTTCTATATTTTTTAGAGAAAAATATCAAAAAAGATATTTCTATTTATTTCTATCTTTTACATAAAAAAAATCATTTGTTTTTTGTATTGAAAAATATCACAAAAAATATTTCCATTTGTTTTCTATCTTTTTATTGAAAAATATCAGACAATTCTGTATTTCTATTTGTTTCATTCTTTATTATCAGACAATACCAAAATAAGATATATTTACATTTGTAATGCATCTTTTTTTATTGAAAATGAGCAAAATCTTTTTTATCTTTGTTTTCTGTCTTTACTAATGGAAAATATAAAAAATATTGTATATTTACATTTGTTTTGCATCTTCTTTTATTGTAAAATGTCAAAAGAAGTTACATTTCTAGTTATTTTCTAAATTTTTATTGAAAAATATCAAAAAAGTTATATTTCTATTTGTTTCTATCTTCTGCATTGAAAAATATCAAGATAAGCTATATTTAAATGAGTTTTACATTTTTTTATTGAAAAATAACAAAAAAGCTCTATTTCTATTTGGTTTCTACTTTTTCATTGAAAAATATTTTAAAAAAGGCATATTTCTATTTATTTCTATTTTCTTGCATTGAAAAATATATTTCTGTTTGCTATCTTGTTTATAGGAAAATATCAAAAATCTATTATTACATGAGGTTTGTATGGATTTCTTTTCTATCTTTGTTATACAAAACTAACATAATTGGTTATATTTACATTAGTTTTTCATTTTTTTATTGATAAATATGCAAAATAGGTATATTTCTATTTGGATTCTATTTTTGCATTTCAAAAATATCAAAATATGCTATATACATTCGTTTTCTAACTTCTCAATTGAAATATATGAAAATATGCAATATTTGCATATTTTTTCTAGCTTTTCAATTAAAAAATGTGAAAATATGCTATATTCCAAGTGCTTTCTGACTTTTCAATTGGAAAATATCAAAATATGCTATATATCCATGTTTTTTATCTTTTTATTTAAAAAATATCAAAATATCCTATATCTCCATTTGTTTTGGTGCCTTTTCATTTGAAAAATAACAAAATATGATATATTTTCATTTGTTTTCTAACTTTTCAAATGAAGAAAATAAAAATATGTAAAATTTCCATGTTTCTACATTTTTTTAAAAAAATATCAAAATATGAACTGTTTCCATTTGTTATCAGCTTTTTAATATGAAAAATACCAAAATATGCAATATTTCAATTTTTTTCTGCTTTTTCATTTGAAAAATATAAAAAAATTCTGTATTTCCATTTTCTGTCTTATTTATTGGAAAATATCAAAAAAGTTTTTTTTAAATTTTTGTATATTTTTTATTAAATAAGAGAGTATATTGCGATTTGTTTTCTACCCTATTTATAGAAAAACATAATTAATAACTAATTATTTGTTTTGCATCTTTTTATTGATAAATATCCTGGAGTTATATTTCTATTTGAAATTTATTTTTTCATTTGAAAAATATCAAAATACACTATATTTCCCTTTGTTTTTTGACTTTTCTATAGAGGAATATCAAAATATGCTATACTTCCATTTGTTTTCTAACTTTTCAGTTGAAAAATAACAAAATGTGCAATATTTCCATGTTTTCTACCTTTTCAACAGAAAAATGTCAAAATACACTATATTTCCCTTTTCAATAAAGGAATATCAAAATATGTAATATATGCATTTGTTTTCTACCTACTGATTTGAAAAATGTTATATTTCTACTATTTCATTTGAAAAATGACAAAATATGCAATATTTCCATTTTCAATAGAAAAAGGGAAAAATACACTATATTTTCATTTGTTTTCTGTCTTTTCAATATTTCCATTTGTTTTCTACCTATTCATTTGAAAAATATAAAAATACACAATATTTTCACTTGTCTTCAATCTTTTCAATGGAAGAATATAAATATGTATTATTTTTATTTGTTTTCTGCTTTTTCATTTGAAAAATATTAAAATATGCTATATTTCCATGTTTTCTACCCTTTCAATTGAAAAATATCCAAAAATGCTATATTACCATTAGTTTTCTGCTTTTTTATTTGAAAAATATTAAATAGGTTATATTTCCATTTGTTTTCTGGCTTTTCATTTAAAAATATCAAAATATTCAATAATTCAATTTTTTCTATCTTTTTTTTAAAAAAAATACCAAAATCATGACATTTTTTTTCATTAAAAAAATCTACAGTATTTTGTTTTGATTTCCATCTTTCCAATTGAAAGATATCAACATGTAATATTCAAATATTGTTTTCTAACTAGCCATTTAAAAAGTATCAAATATTCTATATTTCCATTTGTTTTCCATATTTTCATTTGAAAGATATCAAAATATGCTATGTTTCCATTTGTTTTCTGCCTTTTCAATTGTAAAATATCAAAATATGCAATATTTCCATTTCTTGTCTGATTTTTCATTTGAAAGATTTCAAAAAATCTATATTTCTGTTGGAAAGAAACAATTTTTACATTTGTTGTATATATTTTTTATTTCAAAATATCAAATGTAGGTGTATTACTGTTTGTTTTCTATCCATGTTATTGAAAATAATTAGTTATTTGTTTCATTTGTTTTGCATCTTTTTATTGATAAATATCCCATATGGGTATTTTTATATTTGGAGTCTATTTTTTAATTGAAATCTATGAAAATGTGGTATATTTTCATTTTATTTTCTAAATTTCACTTGAAAAATTTCAAAATATTTCATATTTCAATGTTTTCTAATTTTCAATAGAAAAAGGTCAAAATATACTATATTTCCATATATTTTCTGCCTTTATATTTGAAGAATATCAAAATATGATATATTTCCATTTGTTTTCTACCTTCTCAAATGAAAATAGCAAAATAGGCAATATTTCCATTTGTATTCTGCTTTTTCATTTGATAAATATCAAAATATCCTATATTTTTATTTGTTTCTGATTTTCATTTGAAAAATCTCAAAATATGCCATATTTACATTTGTTTTTTAAATTTTCTTTTGAAACATCAAAATATGCAATATTTCTATAAGTCTTTGAGCTTTTCAATGGATGAATATCAAAATATGCCATATTTCCATTTGTTTTCTATCTTTTCATTTGAAAAATATCAAAATAATTAATATTCCCATTGTTATCTTTTATTCCATTTGAAAAAAATAAAAATATGTTATATTTCTATCTGTTTTAAGTTGTTTCAATTGAAAAATATCTAAATATGCAATATTTTAAAATAGTTTCAGCTTTTTCATTTGAAAAATATCAAAATATTCATTATTTCCATTTGTTTTTTGTTTTTTCATTTGAAAAATATCAAAACATGCAATAATTCAATTAGTTTTAAACCTTCTCATTTTAAAAATATCATAATATACAATATTTCCATTTTTTATCTTTTTTCTTTTGAAATATATCAAAATATGATATGTTTTCTACCTTTCATTATTCCAAAATATGCCAAATATCAATTTGGTTTTGGCATTTTCATTTGAAAAATACGCTATTTTTCTACTTGTTTTCTAGCTTATCATTGGAAAAATATCAAAATATTCTATATTTACCATTTGCTTTCTGTTTGTCCATTAGTTTTCAAACTTTTCATTCCACCTCTTGATTTGAGAAATATCAAAATATGCAATATTTTGCATTTTGCTTTCTTATTTGAAAAATACCAAAACATGCAATGTAACAGAGAGAGCTTGACGCACACACCCACATGAATGCACACACGCAAATATAATGTTTATTGATTGAAAATGGAAAACACGATCTTCCGTGAAGTTACAAACTGTGCCAGCGCTATTAATAGGAAAGAATCTAGAACAATGATATATGAAACCTAAGATGGCTGATGGATAAAGAGTGAATTTCAAATTGGGTTGGCAAAGACTTGTTTATAAACCAATGCAAAGGGCAGGAGGCGATGTTTAATTTGAGTCATTAAAAAAAAAATAGACGAAAATAATATTTTTGATAAAAACATATTGAAGTAAATTGGACCGGGGAGGTAAGATCAGTGCATGTTTGCCGCTAGCGAAATCTAATCTAAACATAAGTTGTATCCGCTGAATTTGGTCATTGAAAAGACAATTGGAATGAACAAATTAATTTTATCCACTACGAGATTTGAAATAGATCTGAGTAAGCAACAGAAACTTTGCAAATACACGTGATTATGGCGACACCCGTGTTAAGTGCGTGAACAACCTGGCTTATAACTTTCGGTTGCTATATAAACGCGAGTTATGCCGAGTTGGAGAGTTACGTTGGGAGTTACGTTGGGAGTGACATCGGTGAAGCAGAGTCGGGGTAGAGAGACTGTCGTCACAGTGAGTCGGTCCAGTGATGAGTCAGAGATAAGGACTTCAAGAAATATCATCGTCGTTGTAGCAGTCGCATTGAAAAGCCGCTGAAACCTAACGTTTGTCAAACAAACTGAAAAGCTACACTTCCATATAGGGCTGGAATTATGAGCCACACATCCGCCCAAGTCAACTGGAACGAGTTAATCACACACAAACTTCTCTCTGTTGGAAAATTGGTAGAGGAGTAGTCCTCTTTTCTTATGTTAATTGCTTTTCTATCCTTTCTGTAATCTTTTCTACTGTTGTTGTTTCCTTATATAAAAGACATCAATATTTTACCCATTGTTGTTTGGATTCTGCAGATATTATTTCCTTTTTTTCGCCACATTCTAATTTTCCTGCTGCCCACCCTCACAGCCATGCCTACATACCCAATCGATCGTGAGCATATGGACAATACCCCCCGCCTACTGGATCTAAAATTTAACACAACGTGGCAGAAGGCAGAACTTGGCCAGTGACCAGTCAAACAATCTACGGGTACTCAGGGAGCATGCGGCCAGCTACCCCTGAGTTCGGTTCAGACTGAGTGGGCACCTCAACCCAAAGAGGAAGACGCCAGAGGTTGAGGGGCTGAAGGGGTGGAGTGGTAGACAATATTTCCATTTGTTTTCTACCTTTTCATTTGAAAAGTATAAAATATTATATAATTCAATTTGTTTTTTTAATATTTCAACATCTACTAAATTTACTTTTGTTTTTAATTTTTCATTTGAAAAATATCAAAATACATAATCTTTCCATCTGTCTTCAATCTTTTCATTGGGAGAATATTATAATATGCTAAATAATCATTAGTTTTCTGCTTTTCATTTGAAAACTGAAAAAAATATACCATATTTCCATTTGTTTTCTGCTTTTCATTTGCAAAATATCAAACTATGCAATATTTCCTTTTCAGTTGAAAATATTCAAAATATTCTGTATTTCCATATGTTTTCTACGTTCTGCCTTTGAAAAAATCAAAATATGCCTTTTTTCCATTTGCTTTCAGCCATTTCATTTCACAAATGTCAAAATATGCTATATTTCCATTGGTTTGCAAATTTTCATTTGAAAAATATCAAAATATTCAAAATTTCCATTTCTATTTCACCTTAGTATACTATATATAGAGATATGAAAAAGCAGAAAAACAGAAAAGCAGAAAACAAATGGGCAATATGGCATATATTGTTCCATTGAAGGAAGAATATCAAAATATGCTATATTTCCATTTGTTTTCTGTTTTTCTGCTTTTTCATATCTCTACATATACTATATTTTCATTTTTCTCAATTTCATTTGAAAAATATCAAAATACGCATTATTTCCATTTATGTTTGAGCTTTTTAATGGAAGTTATAGATAGAAGTGCCATTTCATTTGAACATATAAATATATGCAATATTTTCATTTGTTTTCTACTTTTTCATTTGACAAATATCAAAATATATTTCCATGTGATTTCTACCTTTTCATTTGAGAAATATCAAAATATACTATATTACTATTTTTTTCTGCTTTTTACTGTGAAAAATATCAAAATATGCTATATTTCCTTTTCTATTCGGCCTTTTCATTTGAAATGTGTCAATACATGCTATATATTTAAGCTTTTGCTGACATTTCAATAAAAAATATAAAAAGTTTTTTCACATTTTATAATTAAATATACCATATTTCTATTTGTTTCCTAACATTTCATTTGAAAAATATCAAACTACGAAATATTTTCATTTATCTTCGATCTTTTCAAGAGAAGAATATCAAAAATGCAAAATATCCATTCGTTTGCTGCTTTTCATTTGAAATATATCAAAATATGCTATATTTCCATGTTTTCTGCTTTTCCATTGGAAAAATATCAAAATATACTATATTTCCATTTGTTTACTAAATTTTTATTTGAAAAATATCCAAACATGCAATATTACCATTTGTTTTCTAATTGTTCATTTGCAAAATATTAAAATATGCTATATTTCCATTTGTTTTCTAATTTCTATTTGAAAAATAACAAAATATACCATATTTCCATTTGTTTTCTGCTTTTTCATTTAAAAATATCAAAATATGCTATATATCTATTTGTGTTCGACCTTTTCATTTCGGAAATATCAAAATATACCTAAATTTTACAATTGAAAAATATCAAAATATTCAGTATTTCCATTTCATTTTGATGTTTTCAATTGAAGAATATCAAAATATCCTATATTTCTATTTGTTTTCTAAATTTCCATTTGAAAAATATCAAAATATACAATATTCCTTTTGTTTTCTAAATTTTCATTTGAAAATTATCAAAATATATATTATATGCCCATCTGATTTGTGTCTTTTCATTTGAAAAATATCAAAATATACAATATTTCCATTCGTTTTCTAATTTTCATTTTGTAAAAATATCTAAATATACAATATTTCCATTTTTTCTACCATTTCACTTGAAAAATAGAAAAATATACCATATATCCATTTGTTTTCTTGTTTTTCATTTGAAAAATATGAAAATTTGCAAAATTTCCATTTGTTTTCAAACTTTTTATTTGAAAAATATCAAAATAATCAATATTTTCATTTGGTTTCTGCTTTTTCATTTGAAAAATAAAAAATATTCTATTTTTCAATTTGTTTTTGTTTTGTTCATTTGAAAATAATCAAAATATGCAATACTTCCATTAGTTTTCAATGTTTACATATTATAATATGAAATATTTCCATTTTGTTCCATGATTCTTTGAAAAATACAAAAAATTCTACATGTCCTTTAGTTTTCTACCTTTTCAATTGAAAATATCAAAATGTACTATGTTCCTATTTGTATTCTGCTTTTTTTTTTAAAGAAATATCAAAATATGCTATGTTACCATTTGTTTTCGAACTAGACATTTGAAAAATATCAAAATATGTAATATATCCGTTTGTCTTCAAATTTTTCAAATGAATGACAAAAAATACAATATTTACATTTTTTGCTGCTTTTTCATTTGAAAAATATCAAAATATGCTGTATTTCCATATATTTTATAACTTTTCATTTCAAAATTAAGAAAATATGCAATATTTATGTGATATTTCCGTGTTTCCTCTTTTCTAATTTACAAAAAATATCAAAATATGCTATATTTCAATTTAAATTCTTCCAGTTCATTACAAAAATATCAGAATATGCACTATTTCCTTTTGTTTATTGGATTTCTTTTGAAAAATATCAAAATATACAATATTTCCATAAGTTTTCTACTTTTTAATTTGAAAAATATCAAAATATGCAATATTTGCAAATGTTTTCTACATTTTTTAATGTTAAAATATGCAAAGTTTCCATTAGTTCTCAGCTTTTTCATTTGAAAATATAATAATAAGCAATATTTCACTATTTACCTTATTCAGACTATTGTCCTCATCTGGTATGTGTTCTTGAGGACACATGGCACAGTGGATAAAAATATTATAAATAATTTAAAAAGCAAAAAACAAATGGAAATATTGCATATTTTGAGGACACATGGCAGAGTGGACAAAGGTGTTGGTTAGATCAAGTGACAGGACCCAAAGTGTATGAGTTCAATACCTGGGCAGTGGAGAACTTAGAGAGAGGAATTAACAGGAGACAACTGATAACTGACATGGCACATGAACCTAGAACAGTCTAACCCAGTGTGCGAAATAAAGGGTTCAGTTCGACATTCAAACCACCTGAAGAAGGTCGGAGAGTACAACGGCCGAAATGTTGTGATAAATATGGCAACAAAGATGAGGACAATAGTCCAAATAATGTAAATAGTGTAAATAACATCTCATCTCAAAAATATAGAGAGATAATGCAATATTTCCTTTTGCTTTCTAACTTTTTTCCATTTGGATTTGAAAAATATCAAAATATACTATATTTCTATTTGTTTTCAGCTTTTTCAATTGAAAAATATCAAAATATTCCATATTTCCATTTGCTTTCTGTTTGTTCATTTGAAAAGTATCAAAATATGTTATATTTTCTTTTTTTTCTACCTTTTCAATTGAAAAATAACAAAATATGCAATATTTCCATTTGGAAAATATGAAATATGTTATATTTCCATGTGTTTTTGATTTGAGAAATGTCAAAATATTCTATATTTCTAATTGTTGCTTGGATTTTCATTTGACAAATATTGAAATGTGCTGTATTTCCTTTGTTTTCTGATTTTTCATTTGACAAATATCAAAATATGCTTTATTTCCATTTTTTTGTTCTCTTTTCATTTTCAAAAATATCAAAATAAGCAATATTTCCATTTGCTTTCTTCTTTTGTATTTGAAAAATATTCATTTTTTTTTTTTAATATCAAAATATTTGATATTTCCATATGTTTTCTACTTTTTCAATTTAAAAATATCAAAAGATGCTATATTTCCATTTGTTTTCTACCTTTTCATTTGAAAAATATTAAAATATGCCACATTTCCATTTGTTTTCTGTCTATTGATTTTTTATATCTTTTTTTCTAACTGTTCTATTGAAAAATATAAAAATATGCAATATTTCTATTTTTTTCTTATTTGTCATTTGAAAAATATCAGTTTTTTGGTGCTTTTTATTTGAAATATATCAAAATATCCTATATTTCCATAAGTTTTCTGCTTTTTCATTGGAAAAATATCAAAATATGCAATATTTCCATTTGTTTTCTATGTTTTTCATTGGAAAACATAAAAATATTCTATATTTCCATTTGTTTTCTATCTTTTTTATTGGAAAACATAAAAATTCTATATTTACATTAATATTCGATCTTTCATGTTGGAAAATATAAATATAAAAATCTTGTTTATTTACATTTCTTTTGTACCTTCTTTATTGGAAAATTAAAAACAAATTCTATATTTACACTGTTTTTCTATTTTTTTTTGTTGGAAGATATAAAAATATTCTACATTTACAGTTGTAAATCTTTTTCCATCTTTTTTATTGGAAAATATAAAATATTGTAAATTGACATTTGTATTCTATCTTTTTTACTGGAAATAAAAAATGTCTATATTTACATATGCTTCTTATTGGAAAATATAAAAATCTTCTCTATTTACATTTGATTTGTATCTTTTTCCTTGCAAAATATTAAAAACTATATTTACATTTGTTTTCTATCTAGTTTTTTGAAATAAAAAAATTCTATATATACATTTGTTTTCCATCTTTTAACTGGAAAATATAAAAATATTCTATATTTAGTTTTGTTTTGTATCTTTTTCCTTGCAAAATATTAAAAACTATATTTACATTTGTTTTCTATCTAGTTTTATTTGAAATAAAAAAATTCTATATATACATTTGTTTTCCATCTTTTAACTGGAAAATATAAAAATATTCTATATTTAGTTTTGTTTTCTGTTTTTTATTAGAAAATACAAAACGAGCTATATTTGCATTTGTTTAGGATTGTGTCTCTATTTTGCAAAAATATAAAAAGATGATATTTACATATGTTTTCTGAATTTTTATTGGAAAATATAAAACAGTTCTATACTTACATATGTTTAGCATATTTTTATTGGAAAATAAAAAATATTCTATAATTACATAAGTTTTCTATCTTTTTTATTGGAAAGTATAAAAACATTCTATAGTTACATTTGTTTTCTATCTTTTTTATTGGAAAATATTAAAAACACTATATTTAAATTAGTTTTCTATATTTTTTTACTGGAAAATATAAAAATATTCTATACTGAAAAATATATAAAGGCTATAGTTACATTTATTTTCAATCTTTTTTATTGGAAAATATAAACATCTATATTTACATTTGTTTGTAACTTTTGTATTGGAAAATATAAAAATATTTTATATTTACATTTGTTTTCTATCCGTTTTTTTAAATATGAATATATTCTATATTTAAGTTTCCTTTCTATCTTTTTAATTGGAAAATATAAAATAAGCTAATGTACATATGTTTTCAATCTTTTTTATTTGAAAAATATCAAAATATGCATTATTTCCATTATTTTTCTACCTATTAATTTGAAAAAAATCCAAACATTCTACATTCTTTTATTAAAAAATATCTACTTCTATTTACTTTTGTTTTGTATCTTTTTTATTGAAAAAATATCAAATAATGCTATACTTCTTTTTGGTTTTTGGCATTGAAAAATATCAGAATAAATTTATTTACATTTCTTTTCTATATTTTGTATTGGAAAATATAAAAGTATTCTATATTTACATTTGTTTTGTGGATTATTAATTAAAAAATATAAAAATAAGCGATGTTTGTTTTCTATCTTTTCCATTCAAAAATATCAAAAAAGCTATATTTCTATGTTTTCTATCATTTTAGTAAAAAAGTATGAAAATAAGCGATATTTGCTTGTGTTTTCCTTTTTCTATCAAAAATATCAACTAAAGTAATATTTCCATTTGTTTCTTCCTTTTCAATTGAAAAAGATCAAAATATGCAATATTTTCATTTCTTTTCAGCATTTTCATTTGAAAAAGATCAAAACATGAAATATTTTCATTTGTTTTCTTCCTTTTCATTTGAAAAATATCAAAATATACAATATTTTCATTTGTTTTCAGCATTTTCATTTGAAAAAGATCAAAATATGCAATTTTTTCATTTGTTTTCTTCTTTTTCAATGGAAAAATATCAAAATATGCAATATTTTCATTAGTTTACAGCATTTTCATTTGAAAAATATCAAAATATGCAATATTTTCATTTGTTTTCTTCCTTTTCAATTGAAAAATATCAAAATATACAATATTTTCATTTGTTTTCTTCTTTTTCAATGGAGATATATCAAAATATGCCATATTTTCATTGATTTCCAGCATTTTCATTTGAAAAAGATCAAAATATGCAATATTTTCATTTGTTTTCAGCATATTCAATGGAAAAATATCAAAATATGCAATATTTTTATTTGTTTTCAGCATTTTCATTTGAAAAAGATCAAAATATGCAATATTTTAATTTCTTTTCAGAATTTTCAATTGAAAGAGATCAAAATATGCAATATTTTCATTTGAAAAAGATCAAAATATGCAATATTTTCATTTGTTTTCTTCTTTTTCAATGGAAAAAGATCAAAATATGCAATATTTCCATTTGTTTTCTAAATTTTCAATTGAAAAATATCAAAATATGCAATATTTTCATTAGTTTACAGCATTTTCATTTGAAAAAGATCAAAATATGCAATTTTTTCATTTGTTTTCTTCTTTATCAATTGAAAAATATCAAAATATGCAATATTTTCATTATTTTACAGCATTTTCATTTGAAAAATATCAAAATATGCAATATTTTCATTTGTTTTCTTCCTTTTCAATTGAAAAATATCAAAATATGCAATATTTTCATTGATTTCCAGCATTCATTTGAAAAATATCAAAATATGCAATATTTTCTTTTGTTTTCAGCATTTTCATTTGAAAAATATCAAAATATGCAATTGTTTCAATTGTTTTCTTCCTTTTCATTTGAAAAAGATCAAAATATTTGCATATTTCATTTTTTCTTTTGTTTTCAGCATTTTCATTTGAAAAATATCAAAATATGCAATATTTGATTTTGTTTCCATCCTTTTCAATTGAAAAATATCAAAATATGCAATATTTTCATTTGTTTTCAGCATTTTCATTTGAAAAATATCAAAATATGCAATATTTTCATTTGTTTCCTGCATTTTCATTTGAAAAAGATCAAAATATGCAAAATTTTCATTTGTTTTCTTCCTTTTTGTTGAAACTTGACTAATGCATGGAATAATAATGCAAACACAAAATGTAGTTAGAATAAAATTTATTGAAACAAGAAAGTGTACACAATATTTACATATAGTCTTTTGTATATTCCTGGGAAGACCGTTCCTGGAGAATGTGTTGACTAAGTCGCAGTCGGGCAGAGTCTCTAGTTGGATCTCTTGATTTGCCTCCCTGTCTTCCGGTACCAACCATAATTATATCGTCGGTACTCCGCTATGCAAATTAGGTGGATCCTACCACAACACCCCCCTCCCAAGCCTTGGAATCCCTTTTGGATTTCAAACTGGCTTCCTATATGGAATGATGATTATGGTTATTTCTTTGTCGATCCCATTTGCATACTTCATATGTATATGTCAATCTGCTTAATTTTAATATCTTTTCCGTTTTGGATTCACGTCCAATGGGTCCGTGAACTTTCGTTTCCTACCGGATCTTCTCGGTTCAGTAGCACTCTGTGGAGTTTCTACTTGAAAAATATCATACATTACATCAATGGGATCTTCCTCCTCATACGGTATACTCTCTTCATGCTCTAGAACGTAACATTTTTTGAGTTGGTTCTGGTGCCTTTTATGAGTATTCTTCGGCCCTTTAATTATGTAAATCAGGTCACCGATTCTCTTGTCCACTATGCCTCGCTCCCAGAACTCAACGTTGTTTCTGTAGCACTTGAAAAACACCTTCTCTCCGGCGGTGTATCTTTTTCTAGCTGTATACATAGTATTCTTTACTCTATTTCTTCCTGGCAAAAGCTTGTCAAACACTGACTTAACTTTCCTGGCGAACATTAGTTCAGCTGGTGCCATGTTTGATTGTGTTCTCTGGTTTGGCGTGATTCTGTATACGTGTAGGAATTGCTGAAGCGCCTTTTCCGTTGGAACTTTCTTCAGAGCGCGCTTTAACGTATCGACAAATCTTTCTGCGAGTCCATTGGATCTCGGATGATACGGCGGCGTCGTTATGTGGTTAATTTGATATAACTCACAAAATTCCTTAAATTCGTCAGAAGTGAATTGTGTACCATTGTCACTCACAATACACTCTGGCACACCGAACCGTGCAAATAGTTCATGCAAAAAAGTTGTTGTGGTATTGGACGTAGGCTTTTTGCAGCGTAGTACTTCCGGCCATTTTGAAAAACTATCTACCACTATTAAGTAGTAATAATCTTCTACTGGACCAGCGAAATCAATGTGTCATCTTTCCCACGGATGATCCGTCTTGGGCCATGGTTTGTGTACTATAGGTGGTGCCTTAGCTGCTAACGCACACCCTTTACATCGATGAGCCATGTTTTCGATATCCACATCCATTCCTTTCCAATATACAAAACTTCGCATTAAGCTTTTTGTTCTATTAATCCCCGGATTACCCATATGAAAGTCCCGTAGGATTTTTTTCTGCAACTTTTTTGGTACTACTATTTTCTCTACACTTGCGAAAGGCACGTTTCGTTTCTTTTTAAATATAGGCATAGTATTTTCTTTTAATTCAAATTTAGCTTCAAACTTGTTACATCTTCCAAGACCAGATGTAAAGGTTTCCGGAAACTTTTTCTTTAATTCGTCTTTAATGTCCTGTCTTGATTGCGTATTACTTTCTACTTTTCTGCAGAAAGAGTTTAACGGTTTATCCCACAATTCGAATGTTTCAATAAAATCTGTACCCAACAAGTTTTCTCCATTTCTCAGAATGAAAACTTTTATTTTTTTAACGATCCCATTCAATTTCATTGGAAGTACAACCTCGCCTTCGAAGTTAATTTGCTTTCCAGTTACCGTTCGAGCGAGTTTCGTTGACTTCATTATTGTAGGCCTTTTTAAAATTTTCCATGTTTTATCGTTCATTATTGTTAAATCTGACCCTGAATCGAGTTGAAATTTAATATTCTTTTTGAATATTTCAGTCGTCACATATTTCCTCAAATCTCTATCTGATTTGATATTCGAATTTGTTTGTCTAATTCGGTTCTTGCATTTTTTCGTTTTACAACAAGATCCTTTGTGACCATTCTTTTGGCACACGAAACATTTCTTATTTCTATATGGGCAATTTACCTCCCAATGTCTTTCGTTACAACGTCTGCAATTATATGGTGGGACTTTTTTATTTTCGTTCTTTTTATTTTCTTGTCTATTATTAAAATACGCTGAATTTTTTCTCCAATTTTTCTGTAATGGGTACTTTGACTGCTTTTTTATTTTTTTAATATAAGCAATACCAGCTTCTTCGATTTTTTTCGACTCTTTTTTTAAACTTACGGCCCGTTGACACTCCTCTGCTAACTTTTGCAGGGTAAGGCCTTGTTCAGATTCGAGTTTAGACAAAACTCTACGTCTTATTTCGGCACTCTTACTGGATACCAGTCCTTGAGCAAAAATTAAGCACTTGAATTCTTCAACCGTAATCTCTGCCAATCTGAAATTGTCACAATGTCTATTCACTATAGATGCATATGTTAAGTAATCCTGATCGTCGGATTTAGAGACATTCATGCATAACCATCGCTTATGCCAAAGCGACATATTTGCTCCAAACAGCTCTTTTAGCAATTTCACTGTTTCCGAGAATTCCAATTCAGTTGTTTTTCTCGGTAGAATAAAATCTACAAATTTGCTATGTTCTGCTGTACCTAGCTTTCTTAGTAATAGACTGACTTTTCTTGAATTCGACCAGTTTTCACAGTCTGTGTAGAAAATATCTTCATATCGTTTAAAGTACGCTTCAAACGTTTTTTCTTCGTCTGGCACATAGTTGAAAGTTTCCAGCGAATTAAATATGGTGTTATTAGAATATGAAGAATTTCCCTCATTTGCCTGAAAGTTGTTTAATTTCTCCAGTGTTAACTTTTGAATTTTCAAAAGTCTTTCATCTTGTTTTTCCTGATATTTTTGCATCGCTATCAGTTGTTTTTGTTGTCTTTCATCTTGTTTCTCTTGATATTTCTGTTGTCTTTCATCTTGTTTAACTTGATATTTTTGCAGAGCTATCTGTTGTTCCCTTATTAATAAGGCAAACTGTTCCTGCTGTGCTATCTGTTGTTCTTGCTGTGCTATCTGTTGTTCTTGCTGACGTTGTTGACTCAACTGCTGGGATTTTAATAATTCAGATATGACTTCGGATAGTTCCTCCATTTTTAGCTGATAGTGTTCATGCAACAAGAAATATACTTTTTAATTTGTGTATCCACTAATATCATATAAGCTGACCAAAAAAATCGAAACAACGTACGACCTTTTAATTTTATCTCTTGCTTTTACATTCACGCCCGTGCTAATCAACTTTGGTATTTTTTCTCGTGAACAGAGAGCGTCGGACTTTTTTTTTTCGTTTCCGACTTCTGTTCGCGTATTTCAATGACAACGTCTGATTTTCTTATCAGAGGTAATTCGTCACTATATTGTTGAACAAATAATTTAAAAAAATAATTTTTTAAAGTTTGTTACCTTTCAAAGTCGACACGGTGTATTTGTGCTCCTTTTAATCCATGCATGTGTTTGTAGTCGGCCAATTTTTCTTTTTAGCTGGTGTCTCGGTGTAGATAATTTTTTAATTTAAAATTACCGTTATTCGATTACGACACCTTTCCACTTTTTCTGAGTGAACGTTCCTTTATGCTTAGTCGTCCTTTAACGAGTTCTACATATCCAGAAGTTTAGAATCCTTCGTCGTTACGTTAACGTTGGACTTTGAATTAATAGTTTTTTTTTCAGCCTGGGTTCTTCAATGACTTGTCCCAATTGTTGAAAACTCTCACTATTATTTCTTTCTTCTTTCCTTATGGTTCGTTCTACTTCTTTGCCTTTGTTAAAACTTGGCGTGTGGTTCGTTCTACTTTGTGGCCATTGTTGAAACTTGACGTATGGTTCGTTCTACTTCGTCGCCATTGTTGAGTCTTGACTCAATGTTGAATCTCGCCTATTGCATGGAATAATAATGCAACACAAAATGTACTTGGAACAAGAATGTATTATAACAAGAAAGTGTACACAATAAGTACATATAGTATTTCTGTATATTTCTGGGAAGACGTTCCTGGAGAATGTGTTGACTAGTCGCAGTCGATCAGAGTCTCTAGTTGGATCTCGTGATTCTTCCTTCCTCGTCTTCCGGTATCAACCATTATTTATATAGTTGGTAGTCACCTATGCAGATTAGGTGGATCCTACACAACATAAGCAATACCAGCTTCTTCGATTTTTTGCGACTCTTTCTTTAAACTTACGGCCCGTTGACACTCCTCTGCTAACTTTTTCAGGGTAAGGTTTTGTTCAGATTCGAGTTTAGACAAAACTCGACGTCTTATTTCGCCACTCTTACTGGATACCAGTCCTTGAGCAAAAATTAAATACTTGAATTCTTCAACCGTAATCTCTGCCAATCTGAAATTGTCACACAATGTCTATTCACTATAGATGCATATGTTAAGTAATCCTGATCGTCGGATTTAGAGACATTCATGCATAACCATCGCTTATGCCAAAGCGACATATTTGCTCCAAACAGCTCTTTTAGCAATTTCACTGTTACCGTGAATTCCAATTCAGTTGTTTTTCTCGGTAGAATAAAATCTACAAATTTGCTATGTTCTGCTGTACCTAGCTTTCTTAGTAATAGACTGACTTTTCTTGAATTCGACCAGTTTTCACAGTCTGTGTAGAAAATATCTTCATATCGTTTAAAGTACGCTTCAAACGTTTTTTCTTCGTCTGGCACATAGTTGAAAGTTTCCAGCGAATTAAATATGGTGTTATTAGAATATGAAGAATTTCCCTCATTTGCCTGATAGTTTTTTAATTTCTCCAGTGTTAACTTTTGAATTTCTAAAAGTCTTTCGTCTTGCTTTTCTTGATATTTTTGCAGCGCTATCTGTTGTTCTTGCTGTCTTTCATCTTGCTTATCTTGATATTTTTGCTGTCTTTCATCTTGTTTTTCTTGATATGTTTGCAGCGCTATCTGTTGTTCCCTTATTAATAAGGCAAACTGTTCATGCTGACGTTGTTGACTCAACTGCTGGGATTTGAATAATTCAGATATGACTTTGGATAATTCATCCATCTTTAGCTGATAGTGTCCATGCAACAAAGAATATACTCTTAATTTGTGTATCCACGGATATCATATAAGCTGACCAAAAAAAATCGAAACAACGTACGACTTTTTAATTTATGTCTTGCTTTTACATTCACGCCCGTGATAATAAACTTTGGTATTTTTTTTTTTTTTTTTTTGTGTACAGAGACCGTCGGACTTCTTTTTTCGTTTTCGACTTCTGTTCGCGTATTTTAATGACAACTTCTGATTTTATTATCAGAGGTACTTTGTCACTATATTGTTGAACAAACAAAAACAATAATTTTTTTAAAGTTCGTTACCTTTCAAAAGTCGACACGGTGTATTTGTGCTCCTTCCATGCATGTTTTTGTAGTCGCTCAGTTTTTTTTCTCTTTTTAACGGGTGCCTCGTTGTAGATAATTTTTTCAATTTAAAATTACCGTTATTTGTTTACGACACCTTTCAAATTTTTCTGAGTGAACGTTCCTTTATGCTTAGTCGTCCTTTAACGAGTTCTACATATCCAGAAGTTCAGAATCCTTCGTCGTTACGTTACAGTTGGACTTTGAATTAATAATTTTTTTTCAGCCTGGGTTCTTCAATGACTTATCCCAACTGTTGAAAACTCTCACTATTAATTCTTTCTTCTTTCCGTATGGTTCGTTCTACTTCTTTGCCATTGTTGAAACTTGGCGTATGGTTCGTTCTACTTCGTGGCCATTGTTGAAACTTGACGTATGGTTCGTTCTACTTCGTCGCCATTGTTGAGTCTTGACTCATTGTTGAATCTGAATTTTTTTTTTTTCCGTATGGTTCATTTCATCTACGTCGCCATTGTTGAAACTTGACTAATGCATGGAATAATAATGCAAACACAAAATGTAGTTAGAATAAAATGTATTGAAACAAGAAAGTGTACACAATATTTACATATAGTCTTTTGTATATTCCTGGGAAGACCGTTCCTGGAGAATGTGTTGACTAAGTCGCAGTCGGGCAGAGTCTCTAGTTGGATCTCTTGATTTGCCTCCCTGTCTTCCGCTACCTACCATATTTATTCATTTGTTTTCTTACTTTTCAATTGAAAAATATCAAAATATAATATTGTCATTTGTTTTCTTCCTTTTCATATGAAAAAGATCAAAATATGCAATATTTTCATTTGTTTTCTTCCTTTTCAATTGAAAAATATCAAAATATGCAATATTTTCATGTTTTCAGCATTTTCATTTGAAAAAGATCAAAATATGCAATATATTCATTTATTTTTAAGCATTTTCATTTGAAAAAGATCAAAATATGCAATATTTTCATTTATTTTCAGAATTTTCATTCAAAAAAGATCAAAATATGCAATATTTTCATATGTTTTCTTCCTTTGCAATTGAAAATTATCCAAATATGCAATATTTGTCCTTCTTTTAAACATTTTCATTTGAAAAAGATCAAAATATGCAATATTTTCATTTCTTTTCTTCCTTTTCAATTGAAAAATATCAAAATATGCAATATTTTCATTTGTTATCTTCCTTTTCAATTGAAAAAGATCAAAATATGCAATATTTTCATACGTTTCCTATCTTTTCAATTGAAAAAGATCAAAATATGCAATATTTTCATTAATTTCTTCCTTTTCAATTGAAATAGATTAAAATATGCAATATATTCATTTGTTTTCAGCATTTTCAATTGAAATAGATCAAAATATGCAAAATTTTCATTTGTTTTCTTTCTTTTCTTTTGAAAAAGATCAAAATATTCAATATTTATAGGTGCATTCTAACTTTTTTATTGCAAAATAACAAAAGATGCAATATTTCAATATGTTTTCTATTTTTCTATTGAAAAATATCAAAATATGCAATATTTCTGTTTTTATTCTAACTTTTGTATTGCAAAATAACAAAATATGCAACATTTCAATAGGTTTTCTAACTTTCTATTGAAAAATATCAAAATATGCAATATTTCTATTTGCATTCTAACTTTTTTATTGCAAAATAACAAATGATGCAATATTTCAATATGTTTTCTAACTTTTCTCTAGAAAAATATCAAAATATACAATATTTTTATTTGCATTCTAACTTTTTTATTGCAAAATAACAAAAGATGAAATATTTCCAAAAGTTTTCTAACTTTTCTCTAGAAAAATATCAAAATATGCAATATTTCTATTTGCATTCTAACTTTTTTATTGCAAAATAACAAAAGATGAAATATTTCAATATGTTTTCTAAATTTCTCTAGAAAAATATAACAATATGCAGTATTTCTATATTCATTCTTACTTTTTTATTGCAAAATAACAAAAGATGCAATATTTCAATATGTTTTCTAACTTTTCTCTAGAAAAATATAACAATATGCAGTATTTCTATTTGCATTCTAACTTTTTTATTGCAAAATAACAAAAGATGCAATATTTCAATATGTTTTCTAACTTTTCTCTGGAAAAATATAACAATATGCAGTATTTCTATTTGCATTCTAACTTTTTTATTGCAAAAACAAAAGATGCAATATTTCATTATGTTTTCTAAATTTCTCTAGAAAAATATAACAATATGCAGTATTTCTATTTGCATTCTAACTGTTTTATTGCAAAATAACAAAAGATGCAATATTTCAATATGTTTTCTAACTTTTCTCTAGAAAAATATAACAATATGCAGTATTTCTATTTGTATTCTAACTTTTTTATTGCAAAATAACAAAAGATGCAATATTTCAATATGTTTTCTAAATTTCTCTAGAAAAATATAACAATATGCAGTATTTCTATTTGCATTCTTACTTTTTTATTGCAAAATAACAAAAGATGCAATAT
The DNA here is from genome assembly GCA_964036315.1 of Acanthosepion esculentum. Taxonomy (NCBI): domain Eukaryota; kingdom Metazoa; phylum Mollusca; class Cephalopoda; order Sepiida; family Sepiidae; genus Acanthosepion; species Acanthosepion esculentum. The sequence goes on along the minus strand of OZ038479.1, from coordinate 63,351,391 downwards.
TTCAATATGTTTTCTAACTTTTCTCTAGAAAAATATAACAATATGCAGTATTTCTGTTTGTATTCTAACTTTTTTATTGCAAAATAACAAAAGATGCAATATTTCAATATTTATTTCTAAATTTCCCTAGAAAAATATAACAATATGCAGTATTTCTATTTGCATTCTTATTTTCTTATTGCAAAATAACAAAAGATGCAATATTTCAATATGTTTTCTAACTTTTCTCTAGAAAAATATAACAATATGCAGTATTTCTATTTCCATTCAAACTTTTTTATTGCAAAATACCAAAGATGCAATATTTCAATATGTTTTCTAAATTTCTCTAGAAAAATATAACAATATGCAGTATTTCTATTTGCATTCTAACTTTTTTATTGCAAAATAACAAAAGATGCAATATTTCAATATGTTTTCTAACTTTCCTCTGGAAAAATATAACAATATGCAGTATTTCTATTTGCATTCTAACTTTTTTATTGCAAAAACAAAAGATGCAATATTTCATTATGTTTTCTAAATTTCTCTAGAAAAATATAACAATATGCAGTATTTCTATTTGCATTCTAACTTTTTTATTGCAAAATAACAAAAGATGCAATATTTCAATATGTTTTCTAAATTTCTCTAGAAAAATATAACAATATGCAGTATTTCTATTTGCATTCTTACTTTTTTATTGCAAAATAACAAAAGATGCAATATTTCAATATGTTTTCTAAATTTCCCTAGAAAAATATAACAATATGCAGTATTTCTATTTGCATTCTTACTTTTTTATTGCAAAATAACAAAAGATGCAATATTTCAATATGTTTTCTAACTTTTCTCTAGAAAAATATAACAATATGCAGTATTTCTATTTGCATTCTAACTTTTTTATTGCAAAATAACAAAAGATGCAATATTTCAATATGTTTTTGTTGTGTAGGATCCACCTAATCTGCATAGGTGACTACCAACTATATAAATAATGGTTGATACCGGAAGACGAGGAAGAAGGAATCACGAGATCCAACTAGAGACTCTGATCGACTGCGACTAGTCAACACATTCTCCAGGAACGTCTTCCCAGAAATATACAGAAATACTATATGTACTTATTGTGTACACTTTCTTGTTATAATACATTCTTGTTCTAAGTAAATTTTGTGTTGCATTATTATTCCATGCAATAGGCGAGATTCAACATTGAGTCAAGACTCAACAATGGCGACGAAGTAGAACGAACCATACGTCAAGTTTCAACAATGGCGACGAAGTAGAACGAACCATCCGTCAAGTTTCAACAATGGCCACAAAGTAGAACGAACCATACGCCAAGTTTCAACAATGGCAAAGAAGTAGGATGAACCATAAGGAAAGAAGAAAGAATTAATAGTGAGAGTTTTCAACAATTGGGACAAGTCATTGAAGAACCCAGGCTGAAAAAAGAAACTATTAATTAAAAGTCCAACGTTAACGTAACGACGAAGGATTCTGAACTTCTGGATATGTAAAACTCGTTAAAAGACGACTAAGCATAAAGGAACGTTCACTCAGAAAAAGTGGAAAGGTGTCGTAATCGAATAACGGTAATTTTAAATTAAAAAATTATCTACACCGAGACACCAGCTAAAAAGAAAAATTGGCCGACTACAAACACATGCATGGATTAAAAGGAGCACAAATACACCGTGTCGACTTTGAAAGGTAACAAACTTTAAAAAATTATTTTTTTAAAATTATTTGTTCAACAATATAGTGACGAATTACCTCTGATAAGAAAATCAGACGTTGTCATTGAAATACGCGAACAGATGTCGAAAAAAAAAAGTCCGACGCTCTCTGTTCACAAAAAAAAATAAAAAAAAATACCAAAGTTGATTAGCACGGGCGCGAATGTAAAAGCAAGACATAAAATTAAAAAGTCGTACGTTGTTTCGATTTTTTTGGTCAGCTTATGATATTCGTGGATACACAAATTAAAAGTATATTTCTTGTTGCATGAACACTATCAGCTAAAGATGGACGAACTATCCAAAGTCATATCTGAATTATTAAAATCCCAGCAGTTGAGTCAACAACGTCAGCATGAACAGTTTGCCTTATTAATAAGGGAACAACAGATAGCGCTGCAAACATATCAAGAAAAACAAGATGAAAGACAGCAAAAATATCAAGATAAGCAAGATGAAAGACAGCAAGAACAACAGATAGCGCTGCAAAAATATCAAGAAAAGCAAGACGAAAGACTTTTAGAAATTCAAAAGTTAACACTGGAGAAATTAAACAACTTTCAGGCAAATGAGGGAAATTCTTCATATTCTAATAACACCATATTTAATTCGCTGGAAACTTTCAACTATGTGCCAGACGAAGAAAAAACGTTTGAAGCGTACTTTAAACGATATGAAGATATTTTCTACACAGACTGTGAAAACTGGTCGAATTCAAGAAAAGTCAGTCTATTACTAAGAAAGCTAGGTACAGCAGAACATAGCAACTTTGTAGATTTTATTCTACCGAGAAAAACAACTGAATTGGAATTCTCGGAAACAGTGAAATTGCTAAAAGAGCTGTTTGGAGCAAATATGTCGCTTTGGCATAAGCGATGGTTATGCATGAATGTCTCTAAATCCGACGATCAGGATTACTTAACATATGCATCTATAGTGAATAGACATTGTGACAATTTCAGATTGGCAGAGATTACGGTTGAAGAATTCAAGTGTTTAATTTTTGCTCAAGGACTGGTATCCAGTAAGAGTGGCGAAATAAGACGTCGAGTTTTGTCTAAACTCGAATCTGAACAAGGCCTTACCCTGAAAAAGTTAGCAGAGGAGTGTCAACGGGCTGTAAGTTTAAAGAAAGAGTCGCAAAAAATCGAAAAAGCTGGTATTGCTTATATTAAAAAAATAAAAAATCAGTCATTAGAGAAAAATTGGAGAAAAAATTCAGCGTACTTTAATAATAGACAAGAAAATAAAAAGAACGAAAATAAAAAAGTCCCACCATATAATTGCAGACGTTGTAACGAAAGACATTGGGAGGTAAATTGCCCATATAGAAATAAGAAATGTTTCGTGTGCCAAAAGAATGGTCACAAAGGATCTTGTTGTAAAACGAAAAAATTCAAGAGCCGAATTATACAAACAAATTCGAATATCAAATCAGATAGAGATTTGAGGAAATATGTGACGACTGAAATATTCAAAAAGAATATTAAATTTCAACTCGATTCAGGGTCAGATTTAACAATAATGAACGATAAAACATGGAAAATTTTAAAAAGGCCTACAATAATGAAGTCAACGAAACTCGCTCGAACGGTAACTGGAAAGCAAATTAACTTCGAAGGCGAGGTTGTACTTCCAATGAAATTGAATGGGATCGTTAAAAAAATAAAAGTTTTCATTCTGAGAAATGGAGAAAACTTGTTGGGTACAGATTTTATTGAAACATTCGAATTGTGGGATAAACCGTTAAACTCATTCTGCAGAAAAGTAGAAAGTAATACGCAATCAAGACAGGACATTAAAGACGAATTAAAGAAAAAGTTTCCTGAAACCTTTACACCTGGTCTTGGAAGATGTAACAAGTTTGAAGCTAAATTTGAATTAAAGGAAAATACTATGCCTATATTTAAAAAGAAACGTAACGTGCCTTTCGCAAGTGTAGAGAAAGTAGTAGTACCAAAAAAGTTGCAGAAAAGAATCCTACGGGACTTTCATATGGGTCATCCGGGGATTAATAGAACAAAAAGCTTAATGCGAAGTTTTGTATATTGGAAAGGAATGGATGTGGATATCGAAAACATGGCTCATCGATGTAAAGGGTGTGCGTTAGCAGCTAAGGCACCACCTATAGTACACAAACCATGGCCCAAGACGGATCATCCGTGGGAAAGATGACACATTGATTTCGCTGGTCCAGTAGAAGATTATTACTACTTAATAGTGGTAGATAGCTTTACAAAATGGCCGGAAGTACTACGCTGCAAAAAGCCTACGTCCAATACCACAACAACTTTTTTGCATGAACTATTTGCACGGTTTGGTGTGCCAGAGTGTATTGTGAGTGACAATGGTACACAATTCACTTCTGACGATTTTAAGGAATTTTGTGAGTTATATCAAATTAACCACATAACGACGCCGCCGTATCATCCGAGATCCAATGGACTCGCAGAAAGATTTGTAGATACGTTAAAGCGCGCTCTGAAGAAAGCCTCAGGAGTTCCAACGGTTAAGGCGCTTCAGCAATTCCTACAAGTATACAGAATCACGCCTAACCAGAGAACACCATCAAACATGGCACCAGCAGAACTAATGTTCGCTAGGAAAGTTAAGTCAGTGTTTGACAAGCTTTTGCCAGGAAGAAATAGAATAAAGAACACTATGTATACAGCTAGAAAAAGATACACCCCCGGAGAGAAGGTCTTTTTCAAGTGCTATAGAAACAACATTGAGTTCTGGGAGCGAGGCATAGTGGATAAGAGAATCGGTGACCTGATTTACATAATAAAAGGGCCGAAGAATACTCATAAAAGGCACCAGAACCAACTCAAAAAATGCTACGTGCTAGAGCATGAAGAGAGTATACCGGATGAGGAGGAAGATACCATTGATGTAATGTATGATACTTTTCAAGTAGAACCTCCGCAGAGTGCTCATGAACCGAGTAGATCCGGTAGGAAACGAAAGTTCACGGACCCATTGGACGTGAATCAAAACGAAAAAGATATTGAAAAAAAAACAGATATATATGAACTATGCAAAGGGGATCTACAAAGAAACATCCATAATCATCATCACATATAGAAGCCAGTTTGAAATCCAAAAGGATTCCAAGGCTTGGGAGGGGGGTGTTGTGTAGGATCCACCTAATCTGCATAGGTGACTACCAACTATATAAATAATGGTTGGTACCGGAAGACGAGGGAGGAGGAATCACGAGATCCAACTAGAGACTCTGATCGACTGCGACTAGTCAACACATTCTCCAGGAACGTCTTCCCAGAAATATACAGAAATACTATATGTACTTATTGTGTACACTTTCTAGTTATAATACATTCTTGTTCTAAGTACATTTTGTGTTGCATTATTATTCCATGCAATAGGCGAGATTCAACATTGAGTCAAGACTCAACAGTTTTCTAACTTTTCTCTAGAAAAATATAACAATATGCAGTTTTTCTATTTGCATTCTAACTTTTTTTATTGCAAAATAACAAAAGATGCAATATTTCAATATGTTGTCTAAATTTCTGTAGAAAAATATAACAATATGCAGTATTTCTATTTGCATTCTAACTTTTTTATTGCAAAATAACAAAAGATGCAATATTTCAATATGTTTTCTAACTTTTCTCTAGAAAAATATAACAATATGCAGTATTTCTATTTGCATTCTAACTTTTTTATTGCAAAATAACAAAAGATGCAATATTCAATATGTTTTCTAAATTTCTCTAGAAAAATAAAACAATATGCAGTATTTCTAGTTGCATTCTAACTTTTTTATTGCAAAATAACAAAAGATGCAATATTTCAATATGTTTTCTAACTTTTCTCTAGAAAAATATAAAAATATGGAGTATTTCTATTTGCATTCTAACTTTTTTATTGCAAAATAACAAAAGATGAAATATTTCAAAATGTTTTCTAACTTTTCTCTAGAAAAATATAACTATATGCAGTATTTCTATTTGCATTCTAACTTTTTTATTGCAAAATAACAAAAGATGCAATATTTCAATATGTTTTCTAAATTTCTCTAGAAAAATATAACAATATGCAGTATTTCTATTTGCATTCTTACTTTTTTATTGCAAAATAACAAAAGATGCAATATTTCAATATGTTTTCTAACTTTTCTCTAGAAAAATATAACAATATGCAGTATTTCTATTTGCATTCTAACTTTTTTATTGCAAAATAACAAAAGATGCAATATTTCAATATGTTTTCTAAATTTCTCTAGAAAAATATAACAATATGCAGTATTTCTATTTGCATTCTAACATTTTTATTGCAAAATAACAAAAAATGCAATATTTCAATATGTTTTCTAAATTTCTCTAGAAAAATATAACAATATGCAGTATTTCTATTTGCATTCTTACTTTTTTATTGCAAAATAACAAAAGATGCAATATTTCAATATGTTTTCTAACTTTTCTCTAGAAAAATATAACAATATGCAGTATTTCTAGTTGCATTCTAACTTTTTTATTGCAAAATAACAAAAGATGAAATATTTCAATATGTTTTCTAAATTTCCCTAGAAAAATATAACAATATGCAGTATTTCTATTTGCATTCTTACTTTTTTATTGCAAAATAACAAAAGATGCAATATTTCAATATGTTTTCTAACTTTTCTCTAGAAAAATATAACAATATGCAGTATTTCTATTTGCATTCTAACTTTTTTATTGCAAAATAACAAAAGATGCAATATTTCAATATGTTTTCTAAATTTCTCTAGAAAAATATAACTATATGCAGTATTTCTATTTGCATTGTAACTTTTTTATTGCAAAATAACAAAAGATGCAATATTTCAATATGTGTTGTGGTGGGATCTACCTAATCTGCATAGGTGACTACCAACTATATAAATAATGGTTGATACCGGAAGACGAGAGATGGAATCACGAGATCCAACTAGAGACTCTGATCGACTGCGACTAGTCAACACATTCTCCAGGAACGTCTTCCCAGAAATATACAGAAATACTATATGTACTTATTGTGTACACTTTCTTGTTATAATACATTCTTATTCTAAGTACATTTTGTGTTGCATTATTATTCCATGCAATAGGCGAGATTCAACATTGAGTCAAGACTCAACAATATGTTTTCTAACTTTTCTCTAGAAAAATATCAAAATATGCAATATTTCTATTTGGATTCTAACTTTTTTATTGCAAAATAACAAAAGATGCAATATTTCAATATGTTTTCTAAATTTCTCTAGAAAATATAACAATATGCAGTATTTCTATTTGCATTCTAACTTTTTTATTGCAAAATAACAAAAGATGCAATATTTCAATATGTTTTCTAAATTTCTCTAGAAAAATATAACAATATGCAGTATTTCTGTTTGCATTCTAACTTTTTTATTGCAAAATAAAAAAAGATGCAATATTTCAATATGTTTTCTAACTTTTCTCTAGAGAAATATAACAATAGGCAGTATTTCTAGTTGCATTCTAACTTTTTTATTGCAAAATAACAAAAGATACAATATTTCAATATGTTTTCTAACTTTTCTCTAGAAAAATATCAAAATATGCAATATTTCTATTTGCATTCTAACTTTTTTATTGCAAAATAACAAAAGATGCAATAGTTCAATATGTTTTCTAAATTTCTCTAGAAAAATATAACAATATGCAGTATTTCTATTTGCATTCTAACTTTTTTATTGCAAAATAACAAAAGATGCAATATTTCAATATGTTTTCTAACTTTTCTCTTGAAAAATATAACAATATGCAGTATTTCTATTTGCATTCTAACTTTTTTATTGCAAAATAACAAAAGATGCAATATTTCAATATGTTTTCTAAATTTCTCTAGAAAAATATAACAATATGCAGTATTTCTATTTGCATTCTAACTTTTTTATTGCAAAATAACAATAGAGGCAATATTTCAATATGTTTTCTAACTTTTCTCCAGAAAAATATCAAAATATTCAATATTTCTATTTTCATTCTAACTTTTTTATTACAAAATAACAAAAGATGCAATATTTCAATATATTTTCTAAATTTCTCTAGAAAAATATAACAATATGCAGTATTTCTATTTGCATTCTAACTTTTTTATTGCAAAATAACAAAAGATGCAATATTTCTATATGTTTTCTAACTTTTCTCTAGAAAAATATCAAAATATGCAATATTTCTATTTGCATTCTAACTTTTTTATTGCAAAATAACAAAAGATGCAATATTTCAATATGTTTTCTAAATTTCTCTAGAAAATATCAAAATATGCAATATTTCTATTTGCATTCTAACTTTTTTAATTGAAAAAGAACAAAAGATGCAATATTTCCATATGTTTTCTAAATTTCTCTAGAAAAATATAACAATATGCAGTATTTCTATTTGCATTCTTACTTTTTTATTGCAAAATAACAAAAGATGCAATATTTCAATATGTTTTCTAAATTTCTCTAGAAAAATATAACAATATGCAGTATTTCTGTTTGCATTCTAACTTTTTTATTGCAAAATAAAAAAAGATGCAATATTTCAATATGTTTTCTAACTTTTCTCTAGAGAAATATAACAATAGGCAGTATTTCTAGTTGCATTCTAACTTTTTTATTGCAAAATAACAAAAGATACAATATTTCAATATGTTTTCTAACTTTTCTCTAGAGAAATATAACAATATGCAGTATTTCTATTTGCATTCTAACTTTTTTATTGCAAAATAACAAAAGATGCAATATTTCAATATGTTTTCTAACTTTTCTCTTGAAAAATATAACAATATGCAGTATTTCTATTTGCATTCTAACTTTTTTATTGCAAAATAACAAAAGATGCAATATTTCAATATGTTTTCTAAATTTCTCTAGAAAAATATAACAATATGCAGTATTTCTATTTGCATTCTAACTTTTTTATTGCAAAATAACAATAGAGGCAATATTTCAATATGTTTTCTAACTTTTCTCCAGAAAAATATCAAAATATTCAATATTTCTATTTTCATTCTAACTTTTTTATTACAAAATAACAAAAGATGCAATATTTCAATATATTTTCTAAATTTCTCTAGAAAAATATAACAATATGCAGTATTTCTATTTGCATTCTAACTTTTTTATTGCAAAATAACAAAAGATGCAATATTTCTATATGTTTTCTAACTTTTCTATAGAAAAATATCAAAATATGCAATATTTCTATTTGCATTCTAACTTTTTTATTGCAATATAACAAAAGATGCAATATTTCAATATGTTTTCTAAATTTCTCTAGAAAAATATAACAATATGCAGTATTTATATTTGCATTCTAACTTTTTTATTGCAAAATAACAAAAGATGCAATATTTCAATATGTTTTCTAAATTTTCTCTAGAAAAATATAACAATATGCAGTATTTCTATTTGCATTGTAACTTTTTTATTGCAAAATAACAAAAGATGCAATATTTCAATATGTGTTGTGGTGGGATCTACCTAATCTGCATAGGTGACTACCAACTATATAAATAATGGTTGATACCGGAAGACGAGGGAGGAGGAATCACGAGATCCAACTAGAGACTCTGATCGACTGCGACTAGTCAACACATTCTCCAGGAACGTCTTCCCAGAAATATACAGAAATACTATATGTACTTATTGTGTACACTTTCTTGTTATAATACATTCTTATTCTAAGTACATTTTGTGTTGCATTATTATTCCATGCAATAGGCGAGATTCAACATTGAGTCAAGACTCAACAATATGTTTTCTAACTTTTCTCTAGAAAAATATCAAAATATGCAATATTTCTATTTGGATTCTAACTTTTTTATTGCAAAATAACAAAAGATGCAATATTTCAATATGTTTTCTAAATTTCTCTAGAAAATATAACAATATGCAGTATTTCTATTTGCATTCTAACTTTTTTATTGCAAAATAACAAAAGATGCAATATTTCAATATGTTTTCTAAATTTCTCTAGAAAAATATAACAATATGCAGTATTTCTGTTTGCATTCTAACTTTTTTATTGCAAAATAAAAAAAGATGCAATATTTCAATATGTTTTCTAACTTTTCTCTAGAGAAATATAATAGGCAGTATTTCTAGTTGCATTCTAACTTTTTTATTGCAAAATAACAAAAGATACAATATTTCAATATGTTTTCTAACTTTTCTCTAGAAAAATATCAAAATATGCAATATTTCTATTTGCATTCTAACTTTTTTATTGCAAAATAACAAAAGATGCAATAGTTCAATATGTTTTCTAAATTTCTCTAGAAAAATATAACAATATGCAGTATTTCTATTTGCATTCTAACTTTTTTATTGCAAAATAACAAAAGATGCAATATTTCAATATGTTTTCTAACTTTTCTCTTGAAAAATATAACAATATGCAGTATTTCTATTTGCATTCTAACTTTTTTATTGCAAAATAACAAAAGATGCAATATTTCAATATGTTTTCTAAATTTCTCTAGAAAAATATAACAATATGCAGTATTTCTATTTGCATTCTAACTTTTTTATTGCAAAATAACAATAGAGGCAATATTTCAATATGTTTTCTAACTTTTCTCCAGAAAAATATCAAAATATTCAATATTTCTATTTTCATTCTAACTTTTTTATTACAAAATAACAAAAGATGCAATATTTCAATATATTTTCTAAATTTCTCTAGAAAAATATAACAATATGCAGTATTTCTATTTGCATTCTAACTTTTTTATTGCAAAATAACAAAAGATGCAATATTTCTATATCTTTTCTAACTTTTCTCTAGAAAAATATCAAAATATGCAATATTTCTATTTGCATTCTAACTTTTTTATTGCAAAATAACAAAAGATGCAATATTTCAATATGTTTTCTAAATTTCTCTAGAAAAATATAACAATATGCAGTATTTATATTTGCATTCTAACTTTTTTATTGCAAAATAACAAAAGATGCAATATTTCAATATGTTTTCTAAATTTTCTCTAGAAAAATATAACAATATGCAGTATTTCTAGTTGCATTCTAACTTTTTTATTGCAAAATAACAAAAGATGCAATATTTCAATATGTTTTTTAACTTTCCTCTAGAAAATATCAAAATATGCAATATTTCTATTTGCATTCTAACTTTTTTATTGAAAAAGAACAAAAGATGCAATATTTCCATATGTTTTCTAAATTTCTCTAGAAAAATATAACAATATGCAGTATTTCTATTTGCATTCTTACTTTTTTATTGCAAAATAACAAAAGATGCAATATTTCAATATGTTTTCTAAATTTCTCTAGAAAAATATAACAATATGCAGTATTTCTATTTGCATTCTTACTTTTTTATTGCAAAATAACAAAAGATGCAATATTTCAATAAGTTTTCTAACTTTTCTCCAGAAAAATATAACAATATGCAGTATTTCTATTTGCATTCTAACTTTTTTGTTGCAAAATAACAAAAGATGCAATATTTTAATATGTTTTCTAACTTTTCTCTAGAAAAAGATAACAATATGCAGTATTTCTATTTGCATTCTAACTTTTTTATTGCAAAATAACAAAAGATGCAATATTTCAATATGTTTTCTAACTTTTCTCTAGAAAAATATAACTATATGCAGTATTTCTATTTGCATTCTAACTTTTTTATTGCAAAATAACAAAAGATGCAATATTTCAATATGTTTTCTAACTTTTCTCCAGAAATATATCAAAATATTCAATATTTCTATTTTCATTCTAACTTTTTTATTACAAAATAACAAAAGATGCAATATTTCAATATATTTTGTAAATTTCTCTAGAAAAATATAACAATATGCAGTATTTCTATTTGCATTCTTACTTTTTTATTGCAACATAACAAAAGATGCAATATTTCAATATGTTTTCTAAATTTCTCTAGAAAAATGTAACAATATGCAGTAATTCCATTTGCATTCTTACTTTTTTATTGCAAAATAAAAAAAGATGCAATATTTCAATGTTTTCTAACTTTTCCCTAGAAAAATATAACAATATGCACTATTTCTATTTGCATTCTAACATTTTTATTGCAAAAGAACAAAAGATGCAATATTTCAAGATGTTTTCTAAATTTCTCTAGAAAAATATAACAATATGCAGTATTTCTATTTGCATTCTAACTTTTTTATTGCAAAATAACAAAAGATGCAATATTTCAATATGTTTTCTAAATTTTTCTAGAAAAATATAACAATATGCAGTATTTCTATTTGCATTTTTACTTTTTAATTGTAAAATAACAAAAGATGCAATATTTCAATATGTTTTCTAACTTTTCTCTAGAAAAATATAACAATATGCAGTATTTCTATTTGCATTCTAACTTTTTTATTGCAAAATAACAAAAGATGCAATATTTCAATATGTTTTCTAAATTTCCCTAGAAAAATATAACAATATGCAGTATTTCTATTTGCATTGTAACATTTTTATTGCAAAATAACAAAAGATGCAATATTTCAATATGTTTTCTAAATTTCTCTAGAAAAATATAACAATATGCAGTATTTCTATTTGCATTCTAACTTTTTTATTGCAAAATAACAAAAGATGCAATATTTCAATATGTTTTCTAACTTTTCTCTAGAGAAATATAACAATATGCAGTATTTCTAGTTGCATTCTAACTTTTTTATTGCAAAATAACAAAAGATACAATATTTCAATATGTTTTCTAACTTTTCTCTAGAAAAATATCAAAATATGCAATATTTCTATTTGCATTCTAACTTTTTTATTGCAAAATAACAAAAGATGCAATAGTTCAATATGTTTTCTAAATTTCTCTAGAAAAATATAACAATATGCAGTATTTCTATTTGCATTCTAACTTTTTTATTGCAAAATAACAAAAGATGCAATATTTCAATATGTTTTCTAACTTTTCTCTTGAAAAATATAACAATATGAAGTATTTCTATTTGCATTCTAACTTTTTTATTGCAAAATAACAAAAGATGCAATATTTCAATATGTTTTCTAAATTTCTCTAGAAAAATATAACAATATGCAGTATTTCTATTTGCATTCTAACTTTTTTATTGCAAAATAACAAAAGAGGCAATATTTCAATATGTTTTCTAACTTTTCTCTAGAAAAATATCAAAATATGCAATATTTCTATTTGCATTCTAACTTTTTTATTGCAAAATAACAAAAGATGCAATATTTCAATATGTTTTCTAAATTTCTCTAGAAAAATATAACAATATGCAGTATTTATATTTGCATTCTAACTTTTTTATTGCAAAATAACAAAAGATGCAATATTTCAATATGTTTTCTAAATTTTCTCTAGAAAAATATAACAATATGCAGTATTTCTAGTTGCATTCTAACTTTTTTATTGCAAAATAACAAAAGATGCAATATTTCAATATGTTTTTTAACTTTCCTCTAGAAAATATCAAAATATGCAATATTTCTATTTGCATTCTAACTTTTTTATTGAAAAAGAACAAAAGATGCAATATTTCCATATGTTTTCTAAATTTCTCTAGAAAAATATAACAATATGCAGTATTTCTATTTGCATTCTTACTTTTTTATTGCAAAATAACAAAAGATGCAATATTTCAATATGTTTTCTAAATTTCTCTAGAAAAATATAACAATATGCAGTATTTCTATTTGCATTCTAACTTTTTTGTTGCAAAATAACAAAAGATGCAATATTTTAATATGTTTTCTAACTTTTCTCTAGAAAAAGATAACAATATGCAGTATTTCTATTTGCATTCTAACTTTTTTATTGCAAAATAACAAAAGATGCAATATTTCAATATGTTTTCTAACTTTTCTCTAGAAAAATATAACTATATGCAGTATTTCTATTTGCATTCTAACTTTTTTATTGCAAAATAACAAAAGATGCAATATTTCAATATGTTTTCTAAATTTCTCTAGAAAAATGTAACAATATACAGTAATTCCATTTGCATTCTTACTTTTTTATTGCAAAATAAAAAAAGATGCAATATTTCAATGTTTTCTAACTTTTCCCTAGAAAAATATAACAATATGCAGCATTCCTATTTGCATTCTAACATTTTTATTGCAAAAGAACAAAAGATGCAATATTTCAAGATGTTTTCTAAATTTCTCTAGAAAAATATAACAATATGCAGTATTTCTATTTGCATTCTAACTTTTTTATTGCAAAATAACAAAAGATGCAATATTTCAATATGTTTTCTAAATTTTCTCTAGAAAAATATAACAATATGCAGTATTTCTATTTGCATTCTTACTTTTTTATTGGAAAATAACAAATGATGCAATATTTCAATATGTTTTCTAACTTTTCTCTAGAAAAATATAACAATATGCAGTATTTCTATTTGCATTCTAACTTTTTTATTGCAAAATAATAAAAGATGCAATATTTCAATATGTTTTCTAAATTTCTCTAGAAAAATATAACAATATGCAGTATTTCTATTTGCATTTTTACTTTTTAATTGTAAAATAACAAAAGATGCAATATTTCAATATGTTTTCTAACTTTTCTCTAGAAAAATATAACAATATGCAGTATTTCTATTTGCATTCTAACTTTTTTATTGCAAAATAACAAAAGATGCAATATTTCAATATGTTTTCTAAATTTCCCTAGAAAAATATAACAATATGCAGTATTTCTATTTGCATTGTAACATTTTTATTGCAAAATAACAAAAGATGCAATATTTCAATATGTTTTCTAAATTTCTCTAGAAAAATATAACAATATGCAGTATTTCTATTTGCATTCTAACTTTTTTATTGCAAAATAACAAAAGATGCAATATTTCTATATGTTTTCTAACTTTTCTCTAGAAAAATATAACAATATGCAGTATTTCTACTTGAATTCTAACTTTTTTATTGCAAAATAACAAAAGATACAATATTTCAATATGTTTTCTAACTTTCCTCTTGAAAAATATCAAAATATGCAGTATTTCTATTTGCATTCTAACTTTTGTATTGCAAAATAACAAAAGATGCAATATTTCAATATATTTTCTAAATTTCTCTAGAAAAATATAACAATATGCAGTATTTCTATTAGCATTCTACCTTTTTATTGCAAAATAACAAAAGATGCAATATTTCAATATGTTTTCTAACTTTTCTCAAGAAAAATATAACAATATGCAGTATTTCTATTTGCATTCTAACTTTCTTATTGCAAAATAACAAAAGATGCAATATTTCAATATGTTTTCTAAATTTCTCTAGAAAAATATAACAATATGCAGTATTTCTATTTGCATTTTTACTTTTTTATTGCAAAATAACAAAAGATGCAATATTTCAATATGTTTTCTAACTTTTCTCCAGAAAAACATAACAATATGCAGTATTTCTATTTGCATTCTAATTTTTTTATTGCAAAATAACAAAAGATGCAATATTTCTATATGTTTTCTAACTTTTCTCTAGAAAAATATAACAATATGCAGTATTTCTACTTGCATTCTAACTTTTTTATTGCAAAATAACAAAAGATGCAATATTTCAATATGTTTTCTAACTTTCCTCTAGAAAAATATCAAAATATGCAGTATTTCTATTTGCATTCTAACTTTTGTATTGCAAAATAACAAAAGATGCAATATTTCAATATATTTTCTAAATTTCTCTAGAAAAATATAACAATATGCAGTATTTCTATTAGCATTCTACCTTTTTATTGCAAAATAACAAAAGATGCAATATTTCAATATATTTTCTAACTTTTCTCAAGAAAAATATAACAATATGCAGTATTTCTATTTGCATTCTAACTTACTTATTGCAAAATAACAAAAGATGCAATATTTCAATATGTTTTCTAAATTTCTCTAGAAAAATATAACAATATGCAGTATTTCTATTTGCATTTTTACTTTTTTATTGCAAAATAACAAAAGATGCAATATTTCAATATGTTTTCTAACTTTTCTCTAGAAAAACATAACAATATGCAGTATTTCTATTTGCATTCTAACTTTTTTATTGCAAAATAACAAAAGATGCAATATTTCAATATGTTTTCTAACTTTTCTCTAGAAAAATAACAAAATATGCAATATTTCTATTTGCATTCTAACTTTTTTATTGCAAAATAACAAAAGATGCAATATTTCAATATGTTTTCTAAATTTCTCTAGAAAAATATAACAATATGCAGTATTTCTATTTGCATTCTAACTTTTTTATTGCAAAATAACAAAAGATGCAATATTTCAATATGTTTTCTACCTTTTCTCTAGAAAAATATAACAATATGCAGTATTTCTATTTGCATTCTAACTTTTTCATTGCAAAATAACAAAAGATGCAATATTTCAATATGTTTTCTAAATTTCTCTAGAAAAATATAACAATATGCAGTATTTCTATTTGCATTCTAACTTTTTTATTGCAAAATAACAAAAGATGCAATATTTCAATATGTTTTCTAACTTTTCTCTAGAAAAATATAACAATATGCAGTATTTCTATTTGCATTCTAACTTTTTTATTGCAAAATAACAAAAGATGATATATTTCAATATGTTTTCTACCTTTTCTCTAGAAAAATATCAAAATATGCAATATTTCTATTTGCATTCTAACTTTTTTATTGCAAAATAACAAGATGCAATATTTCAATATGTTTTCTAAATTTCTCTAGAAAAATATAACAATATGCAGTATTTCTATTTGCATTCTTACTTTTTTATTGCAAAATAACAAAAGATGCAATATTTCAATATGTTTTCTAAATTTCCCTAGAAAAATATAACAATATGCAGTATTTCTATTTGCATTCTAACTTTTTTATTGCAAAATCACAAAAGATGCAAAATTTCAATATGTTTTCTAACTTTTCTATTGAAAAATATAATAATATGCAGTATTTCTATTTGCATTCTAACTTTTTTATTGCAAAATAACAAAAGATGCAATATTTCAATATGTTTTCTAACTTCTCTTTAGAAAAGTATAACAATATGCAGTATTTCTATTTGCATTCTAACTTTTTTATTGCAAAATAACAAGATGCAATATTTCAATATGTTTTCTAAATTTCTCTAGAAAAATATAACAATATGCAGTATTTCTATTTGCATTCTTACTTTTTTATTGCAAAATAACAAAAGATGCAATATTTCAATATGTTTTCTAACTTTTCTTTAGAAAAATATAACAATATGCAGTATTTCTATTTGCATTCTAACTTTTTTATTGCAAAATAACAAAAGATGCAATATTTCAATATGTTTTCTAACTTTTCTCTAGACAAATATCAAAATATGCAATATTTCTATTTGCATTCTAACTTTTTTATTGCAAAATAACAAAGATGCAATATTTCAATATGTTTTCTAAATTTCTCTAGAAAAATATAACAATATGCATTATTTCTATTGGCATTCTAAATTTTTTATTGCAAAATAACAAAAGATGCAATATTTCAATATGTTTTCTAAATTTCTCTAGAAAAATATAACAATATGCAGTATTTCTATTTGCATTCTAACTTTTTTATTGCAAAATAACAAAAGATACAATATTTCAATATGTTTTCTAACTTTTCTCTAGAAAAATATAACAATATGCAGTATTTCTATTTGCATTCTAACTTTTTTATTGCAAAATAACAAAAGATGCAATATTTCAATATGTTTCTAAGTTTCTCTAGAAAAATATAACAATATGCAGTATTTCTATTTGCATTCTAACTTTTTTATTGCAAAATAACAAAAGATGCAATAT
The DNA here is from genome assembly GCA_964036315.1 of Acanthosepion esculentum. NCBI lineage: Eukaryota > Metazoa > Mollusca > Cephalopoda > Sepiida > Sepiidae > Acanthosepion > Acanthosepion esculentum. The sequence continues at coordinate 63,333,916 of OZ038479.1, read as the reverse complement.
TTCAATATGTTTTCTCACTTTTCTCTAGAAAAATATAACAATATGCAGTATTTCTATTTGCATTCTAACTTTTTTATTGCAAAATAACAAAAGATGATATATTTCAATATGTTTTCTACATTTCTCTAGAAAAATATAACAATTTGCAGTATTTCTATTTGCATTCTAACTTTTTTATTGCAAAATAACAAAAGATGCAATATTTCAATATGTTTTCTCACTTTTCTCTAGAAAAATATCAAAATATGCAATATTTCCATTTGCATTCTAACTTTTTTATTGCAAAATAACAAAAGATACAATATTTCAATAAGTTTTCTAAATTTCTCTAGAAAAATATAACAATATGCAGTATTTCTATTTGCATTCTACCTTTTTTATTGCAAAATAACAAAAGATACAATATTTCAATATGTTTTCTAAATTTCTCTAGAAAAATATAACAATATGCAGTATTTCTATTTACATTCTAACTTTTTTATTGGAAAATAACAAAAGATGCAATATTTCAATATGTTTTCTCACTTTTCTCTAGAAAAATATAACAATATGCAGTATTTCTATTTGCATTCTAACTTTTTTATTGCAAAAATAACAAAAGATGATATATTTCAATATGTTTTCTACCTTTTCTCTAGAAAAATATAACAATATGCAGTATTTCTATTTGCATTCTAACTTTTTTATTGCAAAATAACAAAAGATGCAATATTTCAATATGTTTTCTAAATTTCTCTAGAAAAATATAACAATATGCAGTATTTCTATTTGCATTCTAACTTTTTTATTGCAAAATAACAAAAGATGCAATATTTCAATATGTTTTCTAACTTTTCTCTAGAAAAATATAACAATATGCAGTATTTCTATTTGCATTCTAACTTTTTCATTGCAAAATAACAAAAGATGCAATATTTCAATATGTTTTCTAAATTTCTCTAGAAAAATATAACAATATGCAGTATTTCTATTTGCATTCTAACTTTTTTATTGCAAAATAACAAAAGATGCAATATTTCAATATGTTTTCTAACTTTTCTCTAGAAAAATATAACAATATGCAGTATTTCTATTTGCATTCTAACTTTTTTATTGCAAAATAACAAAAGATGATATATTTCAATATGTTTTCTACCTTTTCTCTAGAAAAATATCAAAATATGCAATATTTCTATTTGCATTCTAACTTTTTTATTGCAAAATAACAAGATGCAATATTTCAATATGTTTTCTAAATTTCTCTAGAAAAATATAACAATATGCAGTATTTCTATTTGCATTCTTACTTTTTTATTGCAAAATAACAAAAGATGCAATATTTCAATATGTTTTCTAAATTTCCCTAGAAAAATATAACAATATGCAGTATTTCTATTTGCATTCTAACTTTTTTATTGCAAAATCACAAAAGATGCAAAATTTCAATATGTTTTCTAACTTTTCTATTGAAAAATATAATAATATGCAGTATTTCTATTTGCATTCTAACTTTTTTATTGCAAAATAACAAAAGATGCAATATTTCAATATGTTTTCTAACTTCTCTTTAGAAAAGTATAACAATATGCAGTATTTCTATTTGCATTCTAACTTTTTTATTGCAAAATAACAAGATGCAATATTTCAATATGTTTTCTAAATTTCTCTAGAAAAATATAACAATATGCAGTATTTCTATTTGCATTCTTACTTTTTTATTGCAAAATAACAAAAGATGCAATATTTCAATATGTTTTCTAACTTTTCTTTAGAAAAATATAAGAATATGCAGTATTTCTATTTGCATTCTAACTTTTTTATTGCAAAATAACAAAAGATGCAATATTTCAATATGTTTTCTAACTTTTCTCTAGACAAATATCAAAATATGCAATATTTCTATTTGCATTCTAACTTTTTTATTGCAAAATAACAAAGATGCAATATTTCAATATGTTTTCTAAATTTCTCTAGAAAAATATAACAATATGCATTATTTCTATTGGCATTCTAAATTTTTTATTGCAAAATAACAAAAGATGCAATATTTCAATATGTTTTCTAAATTTCTCTAGAAAAATATAACAATATGCAGTATTTCTATTTGCATTCTAACTTTTTTATTGCAAAATAACAAAAGATACAATATTTCAATATGTTTTCTAACTTTTCTCTAGAAAAATATAACAATATGCAGTATTTCTATTTGCATTCTAACTTTTTTATTGCAAAATAACAAAAGATGCAATATTTCAATATGTTTCTAAGTTTCTCTAGAAAAATATAACAATATGCAGTATTTCTATTTGCATTCTAACTTTTTTATTGCAAAATAACAAAAGATGCAATATTTCAATATGTTTTCTCACTTTTCTCTAGAAAAATATAACAATATGCAGTATTTCTATTTGCATTCTAACTTTTTTATTGCAAAATAACAAAAGATGATATATTTCAATATGTTTTCTACATTTCTCTAGAAAAATATAACAATTTGCAGTATTTCTATTTGCATTCTAACTTTTTTATTGCAAAATAACAAAAGATGCAATATTTCAATATGTTTTCTCACTTTTCTCTAGAAAAATATCAAAATATGCAATATTTCCATTTGCATTCTAACTTTTTTATTGTAAAATAACAAAAGATACAATATTTCAATAAGTTTTCTAAATTTCTCTAGAAAAATATAACAATATGCAGTATTTCTATTTGCATTCTACCTTTTTTATTGCAAAATAACAAAAGATACAATATTTCAATATGTTTTCTAAATTTCTCTAGAAAAATATAACAATATGCAGTATTTCTATTTACATTCTAACTTTTTTATTGGAAAATAACAAAAGATGCAATATTTCAATATGTTTTCTCACTTTTCTCTAGAAAAATATAACAATATGCAGTATTTCTATTTGCATTCTAACTTTTTTATTGCAAAAATAACAAAAGATGATATATTTCAATATGTTTTCTACCTTTTCTCTAGAAAAATATAACAATATGCAGTATTTCTATTTGCATTCTAACTTTTTTATTGCAAAATAACAAAAGATGCAATATTTCAATATGTTTTCTAACTTTTCTCTAGAAAAATATCAAAATATGCAATATTTCTATTTGCATTCTAACTTTTTTATTGCAAAATAACAAAAGATGCAATATTTCAATATGTTTTCTAAATTTCTCTAGAAAAATATAACAATATGCAGTATTTCTATTTGCATTCTACCTTTTTTATTGCAAAATAACAAAAGATACAATATTTCAATATGTTTTCTAACTTTTCTCTAGAAAAATATAACAATATGCAGTATTTATATTTGCATTCTAACTTTTTTATTGCAAAATAACAAAAGATGCAATATTTCAATATGTTTTCTAAATTTCTCTAGAAAAATATAACAATATGCAGGATTTCTATTTGCATTCTACCTTTTTTATTGCAAAATAAGAAAAGATACAATATTTCAATATGTTTTCTAAATTTCTCTAGAAAAATATAACAACATGCAGTATTTCTATTTGCATTCTAACTTTTTTATTGCAAAATAACAAAAGATGATATATTTCAATATGTTTTCTACCTTTTCTCTAGGAAAATATCAAAATATGCAATATTTCTATTTGCATTCTAACTTTTTTATTGCAAAATAACAAAAGATGCAATATTTCAATATGTTTTCTAAATTTCCCTGGAAAGATATAACAATATGCAGTATTTTAATTTGCATTCTTACTTTTTTATTTAAAAATAACAAAAGATGCAATATTTCAATATGTTTTCTAACTTTTCTCTAGAAAAATATAACAATATGCAGTATTTCTATTTGCATTCTAACTTTTTTATTGCAAAATAACAAAAGATGCAATATTTCAATATGTTTTCTAACTTTTCTCTAGAAAGTATAACAATATGCAGTATTTCTATTTGCATTCCAACTTTTTTATTGCAAAATAACAAAAGATGATATATTTCAATATGTTTTCTACCTTTTCTCTAGAAAAATATCAAAATATGCAATATTTCTATTTGCATTCTAACTTTTTTATTGCAAAATAACAAAAGATGCAATATTTCAATATGTTTTCTAAATTTCTCTAGAAAAATATAACAATATGCAGTATTTCTATTTGCATTCTTACATTTTATTGCAAAATAACAAAAGATGCAATATTTCAATATGTTTTCTAAATTTCTCTAGAAAAATATAACAATATGCAGTATTTGTATTTGCATTTTAACTTTTTTATTGCAAAATAACAAAAGATGCAATATTTCAATATGTTTTCTAAATTTCCCTAGAAAAATATAACAATATGCAGTATTTCTATTTGCATTCTAATTTTTTATTGCAAAATAACAAAAGATGCAACATTTCAATATGTTTTCTAATTTTCTCTAGAAAAATATTACAATATGCAGTATTTCTATTTGCATTCTTACTTTTTTATTTAAAAATAACAAAAGATGCAATATTTCAATATGTTTTCTAACTTTTCTCTAGAAAAATATAACAATATGCAGTATTTCTATTTGCATTCTAACTTTTTTATTGCAAAATAACAAAAGATGCAATATTTCAATATGTTTTCTAACTTTTCTCTAGAAAAATATAACAATATGCTGTATTTCTATTTGCATTCTAACTTTTTTATTGCAAAATAACAAAAGATGCAATATTTCAATATGTTTTCTTACTTTTCTCTAGAAAAATATAACAATATGCAGTATTTCTATTTGCATTCTAACTTTTTTATTGCAAAATAACAAAAGATGCAATATTTCAATATGTTTTCTAACTTTTCTCTAGAAAAATATCAAAATATGCAATATTTCTATTTGCATTCTAACTTTTTTATTGCAAAATAACAAAAGATGCAATATTTCAATATGTTTTCTCACTTTTCTCTAGAAAAATATAACAATATGCAGTATTTCTATTTGCATTCTAACTTTTTTATTGCAAAATAACAAAAGATGCAACATTTCAATATGTTTTCTAATTTTCTCTAGAAAAATATAACAATATGCAGTATTTCTATTTGCATTCTAACTTTTTTATTGCAAAATAACAAAAGATGCAATATTTCAATATGTTTTCTAACTTTTCTCTAGAAAAATATAACAATATGCAGTATTTCTATTTGCATTCTAACTTCTTTATTGCAAAATAACAAAAGATGCAATATTTCAATATGTTTTCTAACTTTTCTCTAGAAAAATATCAAAATATGCAATATTTCTATTTGCATTCTAACTTTTTTATTGCAAAATAACAAAAGATGCAATATTTCAATATGTTTTCTAAATTTCTCTAGAAAAATATAACAATATGCAGTATTTCTATTTGCATTCTGACTTTTTTATTGCAAAATAACAAAAGATGCAATATTTCAATATGTTTTCTAAATTTCTCTAGAAAAATATAACAATATGCAGTATTTGTATTTGCATTCTAACTTTTTTATTGCAAAATAACAAAAGATGCAATATTTCAATATGTTTTCTAAATTTCTGTAGAAAAATATAACAATATGCAGTATTTCTATTTGCATTCTAACTTTTTTATTGCAAAATAACAAAAGATGCAATATTTCAATATGTTTTCTAAATTTCTGTAGAAAAATATAACAATATGCAGTATTTCTATTTGCATTCTAACTTTTTTATTGCAAAATAACAAAAGATGCAACATTTCAATATGTTTTCTAATTTTCTCTAGGAAAATATAACAATATGCAGTATTTCTATTTGCATTCTAACTTTTTTATTGCAAAATTACAAAAGATGCAATATTTCAATGTTTTCTAACTTTTCTCCAGAAAAATATCAAAATATTCAATATTTCTATTTGCATTCTAACTTTGTTATTGCAAAATAACAAAAGATGCAATATTTCAATATGTTTTCTAACTTTTTCCTAGAAAAATATAAAAATATGCAGTATTTCTATTAGCATTCTAACTTTTTTATTGCAAAATAACAAAAGATGCAATATTTCAATATGTTTTCGAACTTTTCTCCAGAAAAATATCAAAATATTCAATATTTCTATTTGCATTCTAACTTTTTTTTCAAAATAACAAAAGATGCAATATTTCAATATGTTTTCTAAATTTCCCTAGAAAAATATAACAATATGCAGTATTTCTATTTGCATTCTTACTTTTTTATTGCAAAATAACAAAAGATGCAATATTTCAATATGTTTTCTAAATTTCTCTAGAAAAATATAACAATATGCAGTATTTGTATTTGCATTTTAACTTTTTTATTGCAAAATAACAAAAGATGCAATATTTCAATATGTTTTCTAAATTTCCCTAGAAAAATATAACAATATGCAGTATTTCTATTTGCATTCTGACTTTTTTATTGCAAAATAACAAAAGATGCAATATTTCAATATGTTTTCTAAATTTCTCTAGAAAAATATAACAATATGCAGTATTTGTATTTGCATTCTAACTTTTTTATTGCAAAATAACAAAAGATGCAATATTTCAATATGTTTTCTAAATTTCTGTAGAAAAATATAACAATATGCAGTATTTCTATTTGCATTCTAACTTTTTTATTGCAAAATAACAAAAGATGCAATATTTCAATATGTTTTCTAAATTTCTGTAGAAAAATATAACAATATGCAGTATTTCTATTTGCATTCTAACTTTTTTATTGCAAAATAACAAAAGATGCAACATTTCAATATGTTTTCTAATTTTCTCTAGGAAAATATAACAATATGCAGTATTTCTATTTGCATTCTAAATTTTATTGCAAAATAACAAAAGATGCAATATTTCAATGTTTTCTAACTTTTCTCCAGAAAAATATCAAAATATTCAATATTTCTATTTGCATTCTAACTTTGTTATTGCAAAATAACAAAAGATGCAATATTTCAATATGTTTTCTAACTTTTTCCTAGAAAAATATAAAAATATGCAGTATTTCTATTAGCATTCTAACTTTTTTATTGCAAAATAACAAAAGATGCAATATTTCAATATGTTTTCGAACTTTTCTCCAGAAAAATATCAAAATATTCAATATTTCTATTTGCATTCTAACTTTTTTTTCAAAATAACAAAAGATGCAATATTTCAATATGTTTTCTAAATTTCCCTAGAAAAATATAACAATATGCAGTATTTCTATTTGCATTCTTACTTTTTTATTGCAAAATAACAAAAGATGCAATATTTCAATATGTTTTCTAAATTTCTCTAGAAAAATATAACAATATGCAGTATTTGTATTTGCATTTTAACTTTTTTATTGCAAAATAACAAAAGATGCAATATTTCAATATGTTTTCTAAATTTCCCTAGAAAAATATAACAATATGCAGTATTTCTATTTGCATTCTAACTTTTTTATTGCAAAATAACAAAAGATGCAACATTTCAATATGTTTTCTAATTTTCTCTAGAAAAATATAACAATATGCAGTATTTCTATTTGCATTCTAACTTCTTTATTGCAAAATAACAAAAGATGCAATATTTCAATATGTTTTCTAACTTTTCTCTAGAAAAATATCAAAATATGCAATATTTCTATTTGCATTCTAACTTTTTTATTGCAAAATAACAAAAGATGCAATATTTCAATATGTTTTCTAAATTTCTCTAGAAAAATATAAAAATATGCAATATTTCTATTTGCACTCTAACTTTTTTATTGCAAAATAACAAAAGATGCAATATTTCAATATGTTTTCTCACTTTTCTCTAGAAAAATGTAACAATATGCAGTATTTCTATTTGCATTCTAACTTTTTTATTGCAAAATAACAAAAGATGATATATTCCAATATGTTTTCTACCTTTTCTCTAGAAAAATATAACAATATGCAGTATTTCTATTTGCATTCTAACTTTTTTATTGCAAAATAACAAAAGATGCAATATTTCAATGTGTTTTCTAACTTTTCTCCAGAAAAATATCAAAATATTCAATATTTCTATTTGCATTCTAACTTTGTTATTGCAAAATAACAAAAGATGCAATATTTCAATATGTTTTGTAACTTTTCCCTAGAAAAATATAAAAATATGCAATATTTCTATATGCATTCTAACTTTTTTATTGCAAAATAACAAAAAATGCAATATTTCAATATGTTTTCTAACTTTTCCCTAGAAAAATATAAAAATATGCAATATTTCTATATGCATTCTAACTTTTTTATTGCAAAATAACAAAAGATGCAATATTTCACTATGTTTTCTAAATTTCTCTAGAAAATTTAACAATATGCAGTATTTCTATTTGCATTCTAACTTTTTTATTGCAAAATAACAAAAGATGCAACATTTCAATATGTTTTCTAAATTTCTCTAGAAAAATATAACAATATGCAGTATTTCTATTTGCATTCTAACTTTTTTATTGCAAAATAACAAAAGATGCAATATTTCAATATGTTTTCTAACTTTTCTCTAGAAAGTATAACAATATGCAGTATTTCTATTTGCATTCTAACTTCTTTATTGCAAAATAACAAAAGATGCAATATTTCAATATGTTTTCTAACTTTTCTCTAGAAAAATATCAAAATATGCAATATTTCTATTTGCATTCTAACTTTTTTATTGCAAAATAACAAAAGATGCAATATTTCAATATGTTTTCTAAATTTCTCTAGAAAAATATAAAAATATGCAATATTTCTATTTGCACTCTAACTTTTTTATTGCAAAATAACAAAAGATGCAATATTTCAATATGTTTTCTCACTTTTCTCTAGAAAAATGTAACAATATGCAGTATTTCTATTTGCATTCTAACTTTTTTATTGCAAAATAACAAAAGATGATATATTCCAATATGTTTTCTACCTTTTCTCTAGAAAAATATAACAATATGCAGTATTTCTATTTGCATTCTAACTTTTTTATTGCAAAATAACAAAAGATGCAATATTTCAATGTGTTTTCTAACTTTTCTCCAGAAAAATATCAAAATATTCAATATTTCTATTTGCATTCTAACTTTGTTATTGCAAAATAACAAAAGATGCAATATTTCAATATGTTTTGTAACTTTTCCCTAGAAAAATATAAAAATATGCAATATTTCTATATGCATTCTAACTTTTTTATTGCAAAATAACAAAAAATGCAATATTTCAATATGTTTTCTAACTTTTCCCTAGAAAAATATAAAAATATGCAATATTTCTATATGCATTCTAACTTTTTTATTGCAAAATAACAAAAGATGCAATATTTCACTATGTTTTCTAAATTTCTCTAGAAAATTTAACAATATGCAGTATTTCTATTTGCATTCTAACTTTTTTATTGCAAAATAACAAAAGATGCAACATTTCAATATGTTTTCTAAATTTCTCTAGAAAAATATAACAATATGCAGTATTTCTATTTGCATTCTAACTTTTTTATTGCAAAATAACAAAAGATGCAATATTTCAATATGTTTTCTAACTTTTCTCTAGAAAGTATAACAATATGCAGTATTTCTATTTGCATTCTAAATTTTTTATTGCAAAATAACAAAAGATGATATATTTCAATATGTTTTCTACCTTTTCTCTAGAAAAATATCAAAATATTCAATATTTCTATTTGCATTCTAACTTTGTTATTGCAAAATAACAAAAGATGCAATATTTCAATATGTTTTCTAACTTTTCCCTAGAAAAATATAAAAATATGCAGTATTTCTATTAGCATTCTAACTTTTTTATTGCAAAATAACAAAAGATGCAATATTTCAATATGTTTTCTAACTTTTCTCCAGAAAAATATAACAATATGCAGTATTTCTATTTGCATTCTTACTTTTTTTTCAAAATAACAAAAGATGCAATATTTCAATATGTTTTCTAAATTTCTGTAGAAAAATATAACAATATGCAGTATTTCTATTTGCATTCTAACTTTTTTATTGCAAAATAACAAAAGATGCAACATTTCAATATGTTTTCTTATTTTCTCTAGGAAAATATAACAATATGCAGTATTTCTATTTGCATTCTAACTTATTTTTCAAAATAACAAAAGATGCAATATTTCAATATGTTTTCTAAATTTCTCTAGAAAAATATAACAATATGCAGTATTTCTATTTGCATTCTTACTTTTTTATTGCAAAATAACAAAAGATGCAATATTTCAATATGTTTTCTAAATTTCTCTAGAAAAATATAACAATATGCAGTATTTGTATTTGCATTTTAACTTTTTTATTGCAAAATAACAAAAGATGCAATATTTCAATATGTTTTCTAAATTTCCCTAGAAAAATATAACAATATGCAGTATTTCTATTTGCATTCTAACTTTTTTATTGCAAAATAACAAAAGATGCAACATTTCAATATGTTTTCTAATTTTCTCTAGAAAAATATAACAATATGCAGTATTTCTATTTGCATTCTAACTTTTTTATTGCAAAATAACAAAAGATGCAATATTTCAATATGTTTTCTAACTTTTCTCTAGAAAAATATAACAATATGCAGTATTTCTATTTGCATTCTAACTTCTTTATTGCAAAATAACAAAAGATGCAATATTTCAATATGTTTTCTAACTTTTCTCTAGAAAAATATCAAAATATGCAATATTTCTATTTGCATTCTAACTTTTTTATTGCAAAATAACAAAAGATGCAATATTTCTATATGTTTTCTAAATTTCTCTAGAAAAATATAACAATATGCAGTATTTCTATTTGCATTCTTACTTTTTTATTGCAAAATAACAAAAGATGAAATATTTCAATATGTTTTCTAAATTTCTCTAGAAAAATATAACAATATGCAGTATTTGTATTTGCATTCTAACTTTTTTATTGCAAAATAACAAAAGATGCAATATTTCAATATGTTTTCTAAATTTCTGTAGAAAAATATAACAATATGCAGTATTTCTATTTGCATTCTAACTTTTTTATTGCAAAATAACAAAAGATGCAACATTTCAATATGTTTTCTAATTTTCTCTAGGAAAATATAACAATATGCAGTATTTCTATTTGCATTCTTACTTTTATATTTAAAAATAACAAATATGCAATATTTCAATATGTTTTCTAACTTTTCTCTAGAAAAATATAACAATATGCAGTATTTCTATTTGCATTCTAACTTTTTTATTGCAAAATAACAAAAGATTCAATATTTCAATGTTTTCTAACTTTTCTCCAGAAAAATATCAAAATATTCAATATTTCTATTTGCATTCTAACTTTGTTATTGCAAAATAACAAAAGATGCAATATTTCAATATGTTTTCTAACTTTTCCCTAGAAAAATATAAAAATATGCAGTATTTCTATAAGCATTCTAACTTTTTTATTGCAAAATAACAAAAGATGCAATATTTCAATATGTTTTCTAACTTTTCTCCAGAAAAATATCAAAATATTCAATATTTCTATTTGCATTCTAACTTTTTTATTGCAAAATAACATAAGATGCAAAATTTCAATATGTTTTCTCACTTTTCTCTAGACAAATATAACAATATGCAGTATTTCTATTAGCATTCTAACTTTTTTATTGCAAAATAACAAAAGATGCAATATTTCAATGTTTTCTAACTTTTCTCTAGACAAATATAACAATATGCAGTATTTCTATTTGCATTCTAACTTTTTTATTGCAAAATAACAAAAGATGCAATATTTCAATATGTTTTCTAACCTTTCTATTGAAAAATATAACAATATGCAGTATTTCTATTTGCATTCTAACTTTTTTATTGCAAAATAACAAAAGATGCAATATTTCAATATGTTTTCTAACTTTTCTCTAGACAAATATAACAACATGCAGTATTTCTATTTGCATTCTAACTTTTTTATTGCAAAATAACAAAAGATGCAATATTTCAATATGTTTTCTAATTTTCTCTAGAAAAATATAACAATATGCAGTATTTCTATTTGCATTCTAAATTTTTTATTGCAAAATAACAAAAGATGCAATATTTCAATATGTTTTCTAACTTTTCTCTAGAAAAATATCAAAATATGCAATATTTCTATTTGCATTCTAACTTTTTTATTGCAAAATAACAAATGATGCAATATTTCAATATGTTTTCTAAATTTCTCTAGAAAAATATAACAATATGCAGTATTTCTATTTGCATTCTAACTTTTTTATTGCAAAATAACAAAAGATGCAATATTTCAATATGTTTTCTAACTTTTCTCTAGAGAAGTATAACAATATGCATATGTATTTCTATTTGCATTCTAACTTTTTTATTGCAAAATAACTAAAGATGATATATTTCAATATGTTTTCTACCTTTTCTCTAGAAAAATATCAAAATATGCAATATTTCTATTTGCATTCTAACTTTTTTATTGCAAAATAACAAAAGATGCAATATTTCAAAATTTTTACTAACTTTTCTCTAGAAAAATATAACAATATGCAGTATTTCTATTTGCATTCTAACTTTTTTATTGCAAAATAACAAAAGATGCAATATTTCAATATGTTTTCTAAATTTCTCTAGAAAAATATAACAATATGCAGTATTTCTATTTGCATTCTAACTTTTTTATTGCAAAATAACAAAAGATGCAACATTTCAATATGTTTTCTAAATTTCCCTAGAAAAATATAACAATATGCAGTATTTCTATTTGCATTCTAACTTTTTTATTGCAAAATAACAAAAGATGCAATATTTCAAAATGTTTACTAACTTTTCTCTAGAAAAATATAACAATATGCAGTATTTCTATTTGCATTCTAACTTTTTTATTGCAAAATAACAAAAGATGCAATATTTCAATATGTTTTCTAAATTTCTCTAGAAAAATATAACAATATGTAGTATTTCTATTTGCATTCTAACTTTTTTATTGCAAAATAACAAAAGATGCAATATTTCAATATGTTTTCTAAATTTCTCTAGAAAAATATCAAAATATGCAATATTTCTATTTGCATTCTAACTTTTTTATTGCAAAATAACAAAAGATGTAATATTTCAATATGTTTTCTAAATTTCTCTAGGAAAATATAACAATATGCAGTATTTCTATTTGCATTCTTACTTTTTTATTGCAAAATAACAAAAGATGCAATATTTCAATATGTTTTCTAAATTTCTCAAGAAAAATATAACAATATGCAGTATTTCTATTTGCATTCTTACTTTTTTATTGCAAAATAACAAAAGATGCAATATTTGAATATGTTTTCTAAATTTCTCTAGAAAAATATAACAATATGCAGTATTTCTATTTGCATTTTCACTTTTTTATTGCAAAATAACAAAAGATGCAATATTTCAATATGTTTTCTAAATTACTCTAGAAAAATATAACAATATGCAGTATTTCTATTTGCATTCTAACTTTTTATTGCAAAATAACAAAAGATGCAATATTTCAATATGTTTTCTAAATTTCTCTAGAAAAATATAACAATATGCAGTATTTCTATTTGCATTCTAACTTTTTTATTGCAAAATAACAAGAGATGCAATATTTCAATATGTTTTCTAAATTTCTCTAGAAAAATATAACAATATGCAGTATTTCTATTTGCATTCTAACTTTTTTATTGCAAAATAACAAAAGATGCAATATTTCAATATGTTTTCTAAATTTCTCTAGAAAAATATAACAATATGCAGTAATTCTATTTGCATTCTGACTTTTTTATTGCAAAATAACAAGAGATGCAATATTTCTATATGTTTTCTAAATTTCCCTAGAAAAATATAACAATATGCAGTATTTCTATTTGCATTCTTACTTTTTTATTGCAAAATAACAAAAGATGCAATATTTCAATATGTTTTATAACTTTTCTCTAGAAAAATATAACAATATGCAGTATTTCTATTTGCATTCTAACTTTTTTATTGCAAAATAACAAAAGATGCAATATTTCAATATGTTTTCTAACATTTCTCCAGAAAAATATCAAAATATTCAATATTTCTATTTGCATACTAACTTTTTTATTGCAAAATAACAAAAGATGCAATATTTCAATATGCTTTCTAACTTTTCTCCAGGAAAATATAAAAATATTCAATATTTCCATTTGCATTCTAACTTTTTTATTGCAAAATAACAAAAGATGCAATATTTGAATATGTTTTCTAACTTTTCTCTAGAAAAATATAACAATATGCAGTATTTCTATTTGCATTCTAACTTTTTTATTGCAAAATAACAAAAGATTCAATATTTCAATGTTTTCTAACTTTTCTCCAGAAAAATATCAAAATATTCAATATTTCTATTTGCATTCTAACTTTGTTATTGCAAAATAACAAAAGATGCAATATTTCAATATGTTTTCTAAATTTCTCTAGAAAAATATAACAATATGCAGTATTTCTATTTGCATTCTAACTTTTTTATTGCAAAATAACAAAAGATGCAACATTTCAATATGTTTTCTAAATTTCCCTAGAAAAATATAACAATATGCAGTATTTCTATTTGCATTCTAACTTTTTTATTGCAAAATAACAAAAGATGCAATATTTCAAAATTTTTACTAACTTTTCTCTAGAAAAATATAACAATATGCAGTATTTCTATTTGCATTCTAACTTTTTTATTGCAAAATAACAAAAGATGCAATATTTCAATATGTTTTCTAAATTTCTCTAGAAAAATATAACAATATGCAGTATTTCTATTTGCATTCTAACTTTTTTATTGCAAAATAACAAAAGATGCAACATTTCAATATGTTTTCTAAATTTCCCTAGAAAAATATAACAATATGCAGTATTTCTATTTGCATTCTAACTTTTTTATTGCAAAATAACAAAAGATGCAATATTTCAAAATGTTTACTAACTTTTCTCTAGAAAAATATAACAATATGCAGTATTTCTATTTGCATTCTAACTTTTTTATTGCAAAATAACAAAAGATGCAATATTTCAATATGTTTTCTAAATTTCTCTAGAAAAATATAACAATATGTAGTATTTCTATTTGCATTCTAACTTTTTTATTGCAAAATAACAAAAGATGCAATATTTCAATATGTTTTCTAAATTTCTCTAGAAAAATATCAAAATATGCAATATTTCTATTTGCATTCTAACTTTTTTATTGCAAAATAACAAAAGATGTAATATTTCAATATGTTTTCTAAATTTCTCTAGGAAAATATAACAATATGCAGTATTTCTATTTGCATTCTTACTTTTTTATTGCAAAATAACAAAAGATGCAATATTTCAATATGTTTTCTAAATTTCTCAAGAAAAATATAACAATATGCAGTATTTCTATTTGCATTCTTACTTTTTTATTGCAAAATAACAAAAGATGCAATATTTGAATATGTTTTCTAAATTTCTCTAGAAAAATATAACAATATGCAGTATTTCTATTTGCATTTTCACTTTTTTATTGCAAAATAACAAAAGATGCAATATTTCAATATGTTTTCTAAATTACTCTAGAAAAATATAACAATATGCAGTATTTCTATTTGCATTCTAACTTTTTATTGCAAAATAACAAAAGATGCAATATTTCAATATGTTTTCTAAATTTCTCTAGAAAAATATAACAATATGCAGTATTTCTATTTGCATTCTAACTTTTTTATTGCAAAATAACAAGAGATGCAATATTTCAATATGTTTTCTAAATTTCTCTAGAAAAATATAACAATATGCAGTATTTCTATTTGCATTCTAACTTTTTTATTGCAAAATAACAAAAGATGCAATATTTCAATATGTTTTCTAAATTTCTCTAGAAAAATATAACAATATGCAGTAATTCTATTTGCATTCTGACTTTTTTATTGCAAAATAACAAGAGATGCAATATTTCTATATGTTTTCTAAATTTCCCTAGAAAAATATAACAATATGCAGTATTTCTATTTGCATTCTTACTTTTTTATTGCAAAATAACAAAAGATGCAATATTTCAATATGTTTTATAACTTTTCTCTAGAAAAATATAACAATATGCAGTATTTCTATTTGCATTCTAACTTTTTTATTGCAAAATAACAAAAGATGCAATATTTCAATATGTTTTCTAACATTTCTCCAGAAAAATATCAAAATATTCAATATTTCTATTTGCATACTAACTTTTTTATTGCAAAATAACAAAAGATGCAATATTTCAATATGCTTTCTAACTTTTCTCCAGGAAAATATAAAAATATTCAATACTTCCATTTGCATTCTAACTTTTTTATTGCAAAATAACAAAAGATGCAATATTTGAATATGTTTTCTAACTTTTCTCTAGAAAAATATAACAATATGCAGTATTTCTATTTGCATTCTAACTTTTTTATTGCAAAATAACAAAAGATGCAATATTTCTATATGTTTTCTAACTTTTCTCTAGAAAAATATAACAATATGCTGTATTTCTATTTGCATTCTAACTTTTTTATTGCAAAATAACAAAAGAGCCAATATTTCAATGTTTACTAACTTTTCTCCAGAAATATATCAAAATATTCAATATTTCTATTTGCATTCTAACTTTTTTTTTGCAAAATAACAAAAGATGCAATATTTCAATATGTTTTCTAAATTTCTCTAGAAAAATATAACAATATGCAGTATTTCTATTTGCATTCTAACTTTTTTATTGCAAAATAACAAAAGATGCAATATTTCAATATGTTTTCTAAATTTCTCTAGAAAAATATAACAATATGCAGTATTTCTATTTGCATTCTTACTTTTGTATTGCAAAATAACAAAAGATGCAATATTTCAATATGTTTTCTAACTTTTCTCTAGAAAAATATAACAATATGCAGTATTTCTATTTGCATTCTAACTTTTTTATTGCAAAATAACAAAAGATGCAATATTTCAATATGCTTTCTAACTTTTCTCCAGAAAAATATAACAATATGCAGTATTTCTATTTGCATTCTAACTTTTTTATTGCAAAATAACAAAAGATGCAATATTTCAATATGTTTTCTAACTTCTCTCTAGAAAAATATCAAAATATGCAATATTTCTCTTTGCATTCTAACTTTTTTATTGCAAAATAACAAAAGATGATATATTTCAATATGTTTTCTAACTTTTCTCTAGAAAAATATAACAATATGCAGTATTTCTATTTGCATTCTAACTTTTTTATTGCAAAAACAAAAGATGAAATATTTCAATATGTTTTCTAAATTTCACTTGTAAAATATAACAATATGCAGTATTTCTATTTGAATTCTTACTTTTTATTGCAAAATAACAAAAGATAAAATATTTCAATATTTTTTCTAAATTTCTCTAGAAAAATATAACAATATGCAGTATTTCTATTTCCATTCTTACTTTTTTATTGCAAAATAACAAAAGATGCAATATTTCAATATGTTTTCTAAATTTCTCTAGAAAAATATAACAATATGCAGTATTTCTATTTGCATTCTTACTTTTTATTGCAAAATAACAAAAGATGCAATATTTCAATATGTTTTCTAACTTTTCTCAAGAAAAATATAACAATATACAGTATTTCTATTTGCATTCTAACTTTTTTATTGCAAAATAACAAAAGATGATATATTTCAATATGTTTTCTAACTTTCTCTAGAAAAATATAACAATATGCAGTATTTCTATTTGCATTCTAACTTTTTTATTGCAAAATAACAAAAGATGATATATTTCAATATGTTTTCTAACTTTTCTCTAGAAAAATATAACAATATGCAGTATTTCTATTTGCATTCTAACTTTTTTATTGCAAAAACAAAAGATGAAATATTTCAATATGTTTTCTAAATTTCACTTGTAAAATATAACAATATGCAGTATTTCTATTTGAATTCTTACTTTTTATTGCAAAATAACAAAAGATAAAATATTTCAATATTTTTTCTAAATTTCTCTAGAAAAATATAACAATATGCAGTATTTCTATTTCCATTCTTACTTTTTTATTGCAAAATAACAAAAGATGCAATATTTCAATATGTTTTCTAAATTTCTCTAGAAAAATATAACAATATGCAGTATTTCTATTTGCATTCTAAGTTTTTTATTGCAAAATAACAAAGGAATGCAATATTTCAATATGTTTTCTAACTTTTCTCTAGAAAAATATCAAAATATGCAATATTTTCTTTGCATTCTATCTTTTTTATTGCAAAATAACAAAAGATGCAATATTTCAATATGTTTTCTAAATTTCTCTAGAAAAATATAACAATATGCAGTATTTCTATTTGCATTCTAACTTTTTTATTGCAAAATAACAAAAGATGCAATATTTCAATATGTTTTCTAAATTTCTCTAGAAAAATATAACAATATGCAGTATTTCTATTTGCATTCTTACTTTTTCATTGCAAAATAACAAAAGATGCAATATTTCAATATGTTTTCTAACTTTTCTCAAGAAAAATATAACAATATACAGTATTTCTATTTGCATTCAAACTTTTTTATTGCAAAATAACAAAAGATGATATATTTCAATATGTTTTCTAACTTTCTCTAGAAAAATATAACAATATGCAGTATTTCTATTTGCATTCTAACTTTTTTATTGCAAAATAACAAAAGATGATATATTTCAATATGTTTTCTAACTTTTCTCTAGAAAAATATAACAATATGCAGTATTTCTATTTGCATTCTAACTTTTTTATTGCAAAAACAAAAGATGAAATATTTCAATATGTTTTCTAAATTTCACTAGTAAAATATAACAATATGCAGTATTTCTATTTGAATTCTTACTTTTTATTGCAAAATAACAAAAGATAAAATATTTCAATATGTTTTCTAAATTTCTCTAGAAATGTATAACAATATGCAGTATTTCTATTTGCATTCTAACTTTTTTATTGCAAAATAACAAAAGATGCAATATTTCAATATGTTTTCTAACTTTTCTCTAGAAAAATATAACAATATGCACTATTTCTATTTGCATTCTAACTTTTTTATTGCAAAAACAAAAGATGAAATATTTCAATATGTTTTCTAAATTTCTCTAGAAAAATATAACAATATGCAGTATTTCTATTTGAATTCTTACTTTTTTATTGCAAAATAACAAAAGATACAATATTTCAATATTTTTTCTAAATTTCTCTAGAAAAATATAACAATATGCAATATTTCTATTTGCATTCTTACTTTTTTATTGCAAAATAACAAAAGATGCAATATTTCAATATGTTTTCTAATTATCTCTAGACAAATATAACAATATGCAGTATTTCTATTTGCATTCTAACTTTTTTATTGCAAAATAACAAAAGATGCAATATTCAATATGTTTTCTAACATTGCTCTAGAAAAATATAACAATATGCAGTATTTCTATTTGCATTCTAACTTTGTTATTGCAAAATAACAAAAGATGCAATATTTCAATATGTTTTCTAACTTTTCTCTAGAAAAATATAACAATATGCAGTATTTCTATTTGCATTCTAACTTTTTTATTGCAAAATAACAAAAGATGCAATATTTCAATATGTTTTCTAACTTTTCTATTGAAAAATACCAAAATATACAGTATTCCTATTTGCATTCTAACTTTTTATTGCAAAATAACAAAAGATGCAATATTTCAATATGTTTTCTAAATTTCTCTAGAAATGTATAACAATATGCAGTATTTCTATTTGCATTCTAACTTTTTTATTGCAAAATAACAAAAGATGCAATATTTCAATATGTTTTCTAACTTCTCTCTAGAAACATATAACAATATGCAGTATTTCTATTTGCATTCTAACTTTTTTATTGCAAAATAACAAAAGTTGCAATATTTTAATGTTTTCTAACTTTTCTCTTGAAAAATATAACAATATGCAGTATTTCTATTTGCATTCTAACTTTTTATTGCAAAATAACAAAAGATGATATATTTCAATATGTTTTCTAACTTTTCTCTAGAAAAATATAACAATATGCAGGATTTCTATTTGCATTCTAACTTTTTTATTGCAAAATAACAAAAGATGCAATATTTCAATATGTTTTCTAACTTTTCTCTAGAAAAATATAACAATACGCAGTATTTCTATTTGCATTCTAACTTTTTTATTGCAAAATAACAAAAGATGCAATATTTCAATATGTTTTCTAACTTTTCTCTAGAAAAATATAACAATATGCAGTATTTCTATTTGCATTCTAACTTTTTTATTGCAAAATAACAAAAGATGCAATATTTCAATATGTTTTCTAAATTTCTCTAGAAAAATATAACAATATGCAGTATTTCTATTTGCATTCTATTTATTGCAAAATAACAAAAGATGCAATATTTCAATATGTTTTCTAAATTTCTCTTGAAAAATATAACAATATGCAGTATTTCTATTTGCATTGTAACTTTCTTATTGCAAAATAACAAAAGATGCAATATTTAAATATGTTTTCTAACTTTTCTCTAGAAAAATATAACAATATGCAGTATTTCTATTTGCATTCTAACTTTCTTATTGCAAAAACAAAAGATGCAATATTTCAATATGTTTTCTAACTTTTCTCTAGAAAAATGTAACAATATGCAGTATTTCTATTTGCATTCTAACTTTTTTATTGCAAAATAACAAAAGATGCAATATTCAATATATGTTTTCTAACTTTTCTCTAGAAAAATATAACAATATGCAGTATTTCTATTTGCATTCTAACTTTTTTATTGCAAAATAACAAAAGATGCAATATTCAATATGTTTTCTAACTTTGCTCTAGAGAAATATAACAATATGCAGTATTTCTATTTGCATTCTAACTTTTTTATTGCAAAATGACAAAAGTTGCAATATTTTAATATGTTTTCTAACTTCTCTCTAGAATCATATAACAATATGCAGTATTTCTATTTGCATTCTAACTTTTTTATTGCAAAATAACAAAAGTTGCAATATTTTAATATGTTTTCTAACTTTTCTCTTGAAAAATATAACAATGTGCAGTATTTCTATTTGCATACTAACTTTTTATTGGAAAATAACAAAAGATGCAATATTTCAATATGTTTTCTAACTTTTCTCTAGAAAAATATAACAATATGCAGTATTTCTATTTACATTCTAACTTTTTTATTGCAAAATAACAAAAGATGCAATATTTCAATATGTTTTCTAACTTTTCTCTAGAAAAATATAACAATATGCAGTATTTCTATTTGCATTCTGACTTTCTTATTGCAAAATAACAAAAGATGCAATATTTCAATATGTTTCTAAGTTTGCTCTAGAAAATATAACAATATGCAGTATTTCTATTTACATTCTAATTTTTTATTGCAAAATAACAAAAGATGCAATATTCAATATGTTTTCTAACTTTTCTCTAGAAAAATATAACAATATGCAGTATTTCTATTTGCATTCTTCCTTTTTTATTGCAAAATAACAAAAGATGCAACATTTCAATATGTTTCCTAAATTTCTCTAGAAAAATATAACAATATGCAGTATTTCTATTTGCATTCTTACTTTTTTATTGCAAAATAACAAAAGATGCAATACTTCAATATGTTTTCTAAATTTCTCTAGAAAAATATAACTATATGCAGTATTTCTATTTGCATTCTTCCTTTTTTATTGCAAAATAACAAAAGATGCAACATTTCAATAAGTTTTCTAAATTTCTCTAGAAAAATATAACAATATGCAGTATTTCTATTTGCATTCTAACTTTTTTATTGCAAAATAACAAAAGATGCAATATTTCAATATGTTTTCTAAATTTCTCTTGAAAAATATAACAATATGCTGTATTTCTATTTGCATTCTTACTTATTTATTGCAAAATAACAAAAGATGCAATATTTCAATATGTTTTCTCACTTATCTCTAGAAAAATATAACAATATGCAGTATTTCTATTTCTATTCTAGCTTTTTTATTGCAAAATAACAAAAGATGCAATATTTCAATATGTTTTCTTAATTTCTCTAGAAAAATATAACAATATGCAGTATTTCTGTATGCATTCTAACTTTTTTATTGCAAAATAACAAAAGATGCAATATTTCAATATGTTTTCTAACTTTTCTCTAGAAAAATATTACAATATGCAGTATTTCTATTTGCATTCTAACTTTTTTATTGCAAAATAACAAAAGATGCAATATTACAATATGTTTTCTAACTTTTCTCTAGAAAAATATAACAATATGCAGTATTTATATTTGCATTCTAACTTTTTTATGGCAAAATAACAAAAGATGCAATATTTCAATATGTTTTCTAAATTTTCTAGAAAAATATAACAATATGCAGTATTTCTATTTGCATTCTAACTTTTTTATTGCAAAATAACAAAAGATGCAATATTTCAATATGTTTTCTAACTTTTCTCTAGAAAAATATAAGAATATGCAGTATTTCTATTTGCATTCTAAGTTTTTTATTGCAAAATAACAAAAGATGCAATATTTCAATATGTTTTCTAACTTTTCTCTAGAAAAATATAACAATATGCAGTATTTCTATTTGCATTCTAACTTTTTTATTGCAAAATAACAAAAGATGCAATATTTCAATACGTTTTCTAAATTTTCTAGAAAAATATAACAATATGCAGTATTTCTATTTGCATTCTCACTTTTTTATTGCAAAATAACAAAAGATGCAATATTTCAATATGTTTTCTAAATTTCTCTAGAAAAATATAACAATATGCAGTATTTCTATTTGCATTCTAATTTTTTTATTGCAAAATAACAAAAGATGCAATATTTCAATATGTTTTCTAACTTTTCTCTAGAAAAATATAACAATATGCAGTATTTCTATTTGCATTCTAACTTTTTTATTGCAAAATAACAAAAGATGCAATATTTCAATATGTTTTCTAACTTTTCTCTAGAAAAATATAACTATATGCAGTATTTCTATTTGCATTCTAACATTTTTAATCCAAAATAACAAAAGATGCAATATTTCAATATGTTTTCTAACTTTTCTCTAGAAAAATATAACAATATGCAGTATTTCTATTTGCATTCTAACTTTTTTATTGCAAAATAACAAAAGATGCAATATTTCAATATGTTTTCTAAATTTCTCTAGAAAAATATAACAATATGCAGTATTTCTATTTGCCTTCTAACTTTTTTATTGCAAAATAACAAAAGATGCAATATTTCAATATGTTTTCTAACTTTTCTCTAGAAAAATATAACTATATGCAGTATTTCTATTTGCATTCTAACATTTTTAATCCAAAATAACAAAAGATGCAATATTTCAATATGTTTTCTAACTTTTCTCTAGAAAAATATAACAATATGCAGTATTCCTATTTGCATTCTAACTTTTTTATTGCAAAATAACAAAAGATGCAATATTTCAATATGTTTTCTAACTTTTCTCTAGAAAAATATAACAATATGCAGTATTTCTATTTGCATTCTAACTTTTTTATTGCAAAATAACAAAAGATGCAATATTTCAATATGTTTTCTAACTTTTCTCTAGAAAAATATAACTATATGCAGTATTTCTATTTGCATTCTAACATTTTTAATCCAAAATAACAAAAGATGCAATATTTCAATATGTTTTCTAACTTTTCTCTAGAAAAATATAACAATGTGCAGTATTTCTATTTGCATTCTAACTTTTTTATTGCAAAATAACAAAAGATGCAATATTTCAATATGTTTTCTAAATTTCTCTAGAAAAATATAACTATATGCAGTATTTCTATTTCATTCTTACTTTTTTATTGCAAAATAACAAATGATGCAATATTTCAATATGTTTTCTTATATTTCTCTCGAAAAATATAACAATATGCAGTATTTCTATTTGCATTCTAACTTTTTTATTGCAAAATAACAAAAGATGCAATATTTCAATATGTTTTCTAACTTTTCTCTAGAAAATATAACAATATGTAGCATTTCTATTTCATTCTTACTTTTTTATTGCAAAATAACAAAAGAATGCAATATTTCAATATGTTTTCTAAATTTCTCTAGAAAAATATAACTATATGCAGTATTTCTATTTCATTCTTACTTTTTTATTTCAAAATAACAAAAGATGCAATATTTCAATATGTTTTCTTATTTTTCTCTAGAAAAATATAACAATATGCAGTATTTCTATTTGCATTCGAACTTTTTTATTGCAAAATAACAAAAGATGCAATATTTCAATATGTTTTCTAACTTTTCTCTAGAAAAATATAACAATGTGCAGTATTTCTATTTGCATTCTAACTTTTTTATTGCAAAATAACAAAACTCACAATATTTCAATATGTTTTCTAAATTTCTCTAGAAAAATATAACAATATGCAGTATTTCTATTTGCATTCGAACTTTTTTATTGCAAAATAACAAAAGATGCAATATTTCAATATGTTTTCTAAATTTCTCTAGAAAAATATAAACGTATGCAGTATTTCTATTTGCATTCAAACATTTTTATTGCAAAATAACAAAAGATGCAATATTTCAATATGTTTTCTAACTTTTCTCTAGAAAAATATAACAATATGCAGTATTTCTATTTGCATTCTAACTTTTTTATTGCAAAATAACAAAAGATGCAATATTTCAATATGTTTTCTACCTTTTCTCTAGAAAAATATAACAATATGCAGTATTTCTATTTGCCTTCTAACTTTTTTATTGCAAAATAACAAAAGATGCAATATTTCAATATGTTTTCTAAATTTCTCTAGAAAAATATAACTATATGCAGTATTTCTCTTTGCATTCTTACTTTTTTATTGCAAAATACCAAAAGATGCAATATTTCAATATGTTTTCTAACTTTTCTCTAGAAAAATATAACAATATGCAGTATTTCTATTTGCATTCTAACTTTTTTATTGCAAAATAACAAAAGATGCAATATTTCAATATGTTTTCTAAATTTCTCTAGAAAAATATAACAATATGCAGTATTTCTATTTGCCTTCTAACTTTTTTATTGCAAAATAACAAAAGATGCAATATTTCAATATGTTTTCTAACTTTTCTCTAGAAAAATATAACTATATGCAGTATTTCTATTTGCATTCTAACATTTTTAATCCAAAATAACAAAAGATGCAATATTTCAATATGTTTTCTAAATTTCTCTAGAAAAATATAACAATATGCAGTATTTCTATTTGCATTCTAACTTTTTTATTGCAAAATAACAAAAGATGCAATATTTCAATATGTTTTCTAAATTTCTCTAGAAAAATATAACAATATGCAGTATTTCTATTTGCATTCTTCCTTTTTTATTGCAAAATAACAAAAGATGCAACATTTCAATATGTTTTCAAAATTTCTCTAGAAAAATATAACAATATGCAGTATTTCTATTTGCATTCTTACTTTTTTATTGCAAAATAACAAAAGATGCAATATTTCAATATGTTTTCTAAATTTCTCTAGAAAAATATAACTATATGCAGTATTTCTATTTGCATTCTTCCTTTTTTATTGCAAAATAACAAAAGATGCAACATTTCAATAAGTTTTCTAAATTTCTCTAGAAAAATATAACAATATGCAGTATTTCTATTTGCATTCTAACTTTTTTATTGCAAAATAACAAAAGATGCAATATTACAATATGTTTTCTAACTTTTCTCTAGAAAAATATAACAATATGCAGTATTTCTATTTGCATTCTAACTTTTTTATTGCAAAATAACAAAAGATGCAATATTTCAATATGTTTTCTAACTTTTGTCTAGAAAAATATAACAATATGCAGTATTTCTATTTGCATTCTAACTTTTTTATTGCAAAATAACAAAAGATACAATATTTCAATACGTTTTCTAAATTTTCTAGAAAAATATAACAATATGCAGTATTTCTATTTGCATTCTAACTTTTTTATTGCAAAATAACAAAAGATTCAATATTTCAATATGTTTTCTAAATTTCTCTAGAAAAATATAACAATATGCAGTATTTCTATTTGCATTCTAACTTTTTTATTGCAAAATAACAAAAGATGCAATATTTCAATATGTTTTCTAACTTTTCTCTAGAAAAATATAACTATATGCAGTATTTCTATTTGCATTCTAACATTTTTAATCCAAAATAACAAAAGATGCAATATTTCAATATGTTTTCTAACTTTTCTCTAGAAAAATATAACAATATGCAGCATTTCTATTTGCATTCAAACTTTTTTGTTGCAAAATAACAAAAGATGCAATATTTCAATATGTTTTCTAAATTTCTCTAGAAAAATATAACTATATGCAGTATTTCTATTTCATTCTTACTTTTTTATTGCAAAATAACAAATGATGCAATATTTCAATATGTTTTCTAATATTTCTCTAGAAAAATATAACAATATGCAGTATTTCTATTTGCATTCTAACTTTTTTATTGCAAAATAACAAAAGATGCAATATTTCAATATGTTTTCTAACTTTTCTCTAGAAAAATATAACAATATGTAGCATTTCTATTTCATTCTTACTTTTTTATTGCAAAATAACAAAAGATGCAATATTTCAATATGTTTTCTAAATCTCTCTAGAAAAATATAACTATATGCAGTATTTCTATTTCATTCTTACTTTTTTATTGCAAAATAACAAAAGATGCAATATTTCAATATGTTTTCTTATTTTTCTCTAGAAAAATATAACAATATGCAGTATTTCTATTTGCATTCTAACTTTTTTATTGCAAAATAACAAAAGATGCAATATTTCAATATGTTTTCAAAATTTCTCTAGAAAAATATAACTATATGCAGTATTTCTATTTGCATTCTTACTTTTTTATTGCAAAATAACAAAAGATGCAATATTTCAATATGTTTTCTAAGTTTTCTCTAGAAAAATATAACAATGTGCAATATTTCTATTTGCATTCTAACTTTTTTATTGCAAAATGACAAAAGTCACAATATTTCAATATGTTTTCTAAATTTCTCTAGAAAAATATAACAATATGCAGTATTTCTATTTGCATTCGATCTTTTTTATTGCAAAATAACAAAAGATGCAATATTTCAATATGTTTTCTAAATTTCTCTAGAAAAATATAAACATATGCAGTATTTCTATTTGCATTCAAATATTTTTATTGCAAAATTCTTACTTATTTATTGCAAAATAACAAAAGATGCAATATTTCAATATGTTTTCTAAAATTCTCTAGAAAAATATAACAATATGCAGTATTTCTATTTGCATTCTAACTTTTTATTGCAAAATAACAAAAGATGCAATATTTCAATATCTTTTCTAAATTTCTCTTGAAAAATATAACAATATGCAGTATTTCTATTTGCATTCTAACTTTTTTATTGCAAAATAACAAAAGATGCAATATTTCAATATGTTTTCTAACTGTTCGCTTGAAAATATAACAATATGAAGTATTTCTATTTGCATTCTAACTTTTTATTGCAAAATAACAAAAGAAGCAATATTTCAATATGTTTTCTAACTTTTCTCTAGAAAAATATAACAATATGCAGTATTTCTATTTGCATTCTGACTTTTTATTGCAAAATGACAAAAGATGCAATATTTCAATATGTTTTCTAACTTTTCTCTAGAAACATATAACAATATGCAGTATTTCTATTTGCATTCTAACTTTTTTATTGCAAAATAACAAAAGATGCAATATTTCAATATGTTTTCTAAATTTCTCTAGAAAAATATAACAATATGCAGTATTTCTATTTGCATTCTATTTATTGCAAAATAACAAAAGATGCAATATTTCAATGTTTTCTAAATTTCTCTTGAAAAATATAACAATATGCAGTATTTCTATTTGCATTTTAACTTTTTTATTGCAAAATAACCAAAGATGCAATATTTCAATATTTTTTCTAACTTTTCTCTAGAAAAATATAACAATATGCAGTATTTCTATTTGCATTCTAACTTTTTTATTGCAAAATAACAAAAGATGCAATATTTCAATATGTTTTCTAACTTTTCTCTAGAAACATATAACAATATGCAGTATTTCTATTTGCATTCTACCATTTTTATTGCAAAATAACAAAAGATGCAATATTTCAATATGTTTTCTAAATTTCTCTAGAGAAATATAACAATATGCAGTGTTTCTATTTGCATTCTAACTTTTTTATTGCAAAATAACAAAAGATGCAATATTTAAATATGTTTTCTAAATTTCTCTAGAAAAATATAACAGTATGCAGTATTTCTATTTGCATTCTAACTTTTTTATTGCAAAATAACAAAAGATGCAATATTTCAATATGTTTTCTAAATTTCTCTAGAAAAATATAACTATATGAAGTATTTCTATTTGCATTCTTCCTTTTTTATTGCAAAATAACAAAAGATGCAATATTTCAGTATGTTTTCTAACTTTTCTCTAGAAAAATATAACAATATGCAGTATTTCTATTTGCATTCTTCCTTTTTTATTGCAAAATAATAAAAGATGCAATATTTCAATATGTTTTCTAAATTTCTCTAGAAAAATATAACAATATGCAGTATTTCTATTTGCATTCTTCCTTTTTTATTGCAAAATAACAAAAGTTGCAACATTTCAATATGTTTTCTAAAATTCTCTAGAAAAATATAACAATATTCAGTATTTCTATTTGCATTCTAACTTTTTTATTGCAAAATAACAAAAGATGCAATATTTCAATATGTTTTCTAAATTTCTCTAGAAAAATATAACAATATGCAGTATTTCTATTTGCATTCTTACTTTTGTATTGCAAAATAACAAAAGATGCAATATTTCAATATGTTTTCTAAAATTTTCTAGAAAAATATAACAATATGCAGTATTTCTATTTGCATTCTAACATTTTTATTGCAAAATAACAAAAGATGCAATATTTCAATAAGTTTTCTAAATTTCTCTTGAAAAATATATCAATATGCAGTATTTCTATTTGCATTCTAACTTTTTTATTGCAAAATAACAAAAGATGCAATATTTCAATATGTTTTCTAACTGTTCGCTTGAAAATATAACAATATGAAGTATTTCTATTTGCATTCTAACTTTTTATTGCAAAATAACAAAAGATGCAATATTTCAATATGTTTTCTAACTTTTCTCTAGAAAAATATAACAATATGCAGTATTTCTATTTGCATTCTGACTTTTTATTGCAAAATAACAAAAGATGCAATATTTCAATATGTTTTCTAACTTTTCTCTAGAAACATATAACAATATGCAGTATTTCTATTTGCATTCTAACTTTTTTATAGCAAAATAACAAAAGATGCAATATTTCAATATGTTTTCTAAATTTCTCTAGAAAAATATAACAATATGCAGTATTTCTATTTGCATTCTATTTATTGCAAAATAACAAAAGATGCAATATTTCAATGTTTTCTAAATTTCTCTTGAAAAATATAACAATATGCAGTATTTCTATTTGCATTTTAACTTTTTTATTACAAAATAACCAAAGATGCAATATTTCAATATTTTTTCTAACTTTTCTCTAGAAAAATATAACAATATGCAGTATTTCTATTTGCATTCAAACTTTTTTATTGCAAAATAACAAAAGATGCAATATTTCAATATGTTTTCTAACTTTTCTCTAGAAACATATAACAATATGCAGTATTTCTATTTGCATTCTACCATTTTTATTGCAAAATAACAAAAGATGCAATATTTCAATATGTTTTCTAAATTTCTCTAGAGAAATATAACAATATGCAGTGTTTCTATTTGCATTCTAACTTTTTTATTGCAAAATAACAAAAGATGCAATATTTAAATATGTTTTCTAAATTTCTCTAGAAAAATATAACAATATGCAGTATTACTATTTGCATTCTAACTTTTTTATTGCAAAATAACAAAAGATGCAATATTTCAATATGTTTTCTAAATTTCTCTAGAAAAATATAACTATATGAAGTATTTCTATTTGCATTCTTCCTTTTTTATTGCAAAATAACAAAAGATGCAATATTTCAGTATGTTTTCTAACTTTTCTCTAGAAAAATATAACAATATGCAGTATTTCTATTTGCATTCTTCCTTTTTTATTGCAAAATAACAAAAGATGCAATATTTCAATATGTTTTCTAAATTTCTCTAGAAAAATATAACAATATGCAGTATTTCTATTTGCATTCTTCCTTTTTTATTGCAAAATAACAAAAGTTGCAACATTTCAATATGTTTTCTAAAATTCTCTAGAAAAATATAACAATATTCAGTATTTCTATTTGCATTCTAACTTTTTTATTGCAAAATAACAAAAGATGCAATATTTCAATATGTTTTCTTAATTTCTCTAGAAAAATATAACAATATGCAGTATTTCTATTTGCATTCTTACTTTTGTATTGCAAAATAACAAAAGATGCAATATTTCAATATGTTTTCTAAAATTTTCTAGAAAAATATAACAATATGCAGTATTTCTATTTGCATTCTAACATTTTTATTGCAAAATAACAAAAGATGCAATATTTCAATAAGTTTTCTAAATTTCTCTTGAAAAATATATCAATATGCAGTATTTCTATTTGCATTCTAACTTTTTTATTGCAAAATAACAAAAGATGCAATATTTCAATATGTTTTCTAACTGTTCGCTTGAAAATATAACAATATGAAGTATTTCTATTTGCATTCTAACTTTTTATTGCAAAATAACAAAAGATGCAATATTTCAATATGTTTTCTAACTTTTCTCTAGAAAAATATAACAATATGCAGTATTTCTATTTGCATTCTGACTTTTTATTGCAAAATAGCAAAAGATGCAATATTTCAATATGTTTTCTAACTTTTCTCTAGAAACATATAACAATATGCAGTATTTCTATTTGCATTCTAACTTTTTTATTGCAAAATAACAAAAGATGCAATATTTCAATATGTTTTCTAAATTTCTCTAGAAAAATATAACAATATGCAGCTTTTCTATTTGCATTCTATTTATTGCAAAATAACAAAAGATGCAATATTTCAATGTTTTCTAAATTTCTCTTGAAAAATATAACAATATGCAGTATTTCTATTTGCATTTTAACTTTTTTATTGCAAAATAACCAAAGATGCAATATTTCAATATTTTTTCTAACTTTTCTCTAGAAAAATATAACAATATGCAGTATTTCTATTTGCATTCTAACTTTTTTATTGCAAAATAACAAAAGATGCAATATTTCAATATGTTTTCTAACTTTTCTCTAGAAACATATAACAATATGCAGTATATCTATTTGCATTCTACCATTTTTATTGCAAAATAACAAAAGATGCAATATTTCAATATGTTTTCTAAATTTCTCTAGAGAAATATAACAATATGCAGTGTTTCTATTTGCATTCTAACTTTTTTATTGCAAAATAACAAAAGATGCAATATTTAAATATGTTTTCTAAATTTCTCTAGAAAAATATAACAATATGCAGTATTTCTATTTGCATTCTAACTTTTTTATTGCAAAATAACAAAAGATGCAATATTTCAATATGTTTTCTAAATTTCTCTAGAAGAATATAACTATATGAAGTATTTCTATTTGCATTCTTCCTTTTTTATTGCAAAATAACAAAAGATGCAATATTTCAGTATGTTTTCTAACTTTTCTCTAGAAAAATATAACAATATGCAGTATTTCTATTTGCATTCTTCCTTTTTTATTGCAAAATAACAAAAGATGCAATATTTCAATATGTTTTCTAAATTTCTCTAGAAAAATATAACAATATGCAGTATTTCTATTTGCATTCTTCCTTTTTTATTGCAAAATAACAAAAGTTGCAACATTTCAATATGTTTTCTAAAATTCTCTAGAAAAATATAACAATATTCAGTATTTCTATTTGCATTCTAACTTTTTTATTGCAAAATAACAAAAGATGCAATATTTCAATATGTTTTCTAAATTTCTCTAGAAAAATATAACAATATGCAGTATTTCTATTTGCATTCTTACTTTTGTATTGCAAAATAACAAAAGATGCAATATTTCAATATGTTTTCTAAAATTTTCTAGAAAAATATAACAATATGCAGTATTTCTATTTGCATTCTAACATTTTTATTGCAAAATAACAAAAGATGCAATATTTCAATAAGTTTTCTAAATTTCTCCTGAAAAATATATCAATATGCAGTATTTCTATTTGCATTCTAACTTTTTTATTGCAAAATAACAAAAGATGCAATATTTCAATATGTTTTCTAACTTTTCTCTAGAAAAATATAACAATATGCAATATTTCTATTTGCATTCTAACTCTTTTATTGCAAAATAACAAAAGATGCAATATTTCAATATGTTTTCTAACTTTTCTCTAGAAACATATAACAATATGCAGTTTTTCTTTTTGCATTCTAACCTTTTTATTGCAAAATAACAAAGGATGCAATATTTCAATATGTTTTCTCACTTATCTCTAGAAAAATATAACAATATGCAGTATTTCTATTTCTATTCTAGCTTTTTTATTGCAAAATAACAAAAGATGCAATATTTCAATACGTTTTCTAAATTTTCTAGAAAATATAACAATATGCAGTATTTCTATTTGCATTCTAACTTTTTTATTGCAAAATAACAAAAGATGCAATATTTCAATATGTTTTCTAAATTTCTCTAGAAAAATATAACAATATGCAGTATTTATATTTGCATTCTAACTTTTTTATTGCAAAATAACAAAAGATGCAATATTTCAATATGTTTTCTAAATTTCTCTAGAAAAATATAACAATATGCAGTATTTCTATTTGCATTCTTATTTTTTATTGCAAAATAACAAAAGATGCAATATTTCAATATGTTTTCTAACTGTTCGCTTGAAAATATAACAATATGAAGTATTTCTATTTGCATTCTAACTTTTTATTGCAAAATAACAAAAGATGCAATATTTCAATATGTTTTCTAACTTTTCTCTAGAAAAATATAACAATATGCAGTATTTCTATTTGCATTCTGACTTTTTATTGCAAAATAACAAAAGATGCAATATTTCAATATGTTTTCTAACTTTTCTCTAGAAACATATAACAATATGCAGTATTTCTATTTGCATTCTAACTTTTTTATTGCAAAATAACAAAAGATGCAATATTTCAATATGTTTTCTAAATTTCTCTAGAAAAATATAACAATATGCAGCTTTTCTATTTGCATTCTATTTATTGCAAAATAACAAAAGATGCAATATTTCAATGGTTTCTAAATTTCTCTTGAAAAATATAACAATATGCAGTATTTCTATTTGCATTTTAACTTTTTTATTGCAAAATAACCAAAGATGCAATATTTCAATATTTTTTCTAACTTTTCTCTAGAAAAATATAACAATATGCAGTATTTCTATTTGCATTCTAACTTTTTTATTGCAAAATAACAAAAGATGCAATATTTCAATATGTTTTCTAACTTTTCTCTAGAAACATATAACAATATGCAGTATATCTATTGGCATTCTACCATTTTTATTGCAAAATAACAAAAGATGCAATATTTCAATATGTTTTCTAAATTTCTCTAGAGAAATATAACAATATGCAGTGTTTCTATTTGCATTCTAACTTTTTTATTGCAAAATAACAAAAGATGCAATATTTAAATATGTTTTCTAAATTTTTCTAGAAAAATATAACAATATGCAGTATTTCTATTTGCATTCTAACTTTTTTATTGCAAAATAACAAAAGATGCAATATTTCAATATGTTTTCTAAATTTCTCTAGAAGAATATAACTATATGAAGTATTTCTATTTGCATTCTTCCTTTTTTATTGCAAAATAACAAAAGATGCAATATTTCAGTATGTTTTCTAACTTTTCTCTAGAAAAATATAACAATATGCAGTATTTCTATTTGCATTCTTCCTTTTTTATTGCAAAATAACAAAAGATGCAATATTTCAATATGTTTTCTAAATTTCTCTAGAAAAATATAACAATATGCAGTATTTCTATTTGCATTCTTCCTTTTTTATTGCAAAATAACAAAAGTTGCAACATTTCAATATGTTTTCTAAAATTCTCTAGAAAAATATAACAATATTCAGTATTTCTATTTGCATTCTAACTTTTTTATTGCAAAATAACAAAAGATGCAATATTTCAATATGTTTTCTAAATTTCTCTAGAAAAATATAACAATATGCAGTATTTCTATTTGCATTCTTACTTTTGTATTGCAAAATAACAAAAGATGCAATATTTCAATATGTTTTCTAAAATTTTCTAGAAAAATATAACAATATGCAGTATTTCTATTTGCATTCTAACATTTTTATTGCAAAATAACAAAAGATGCAATATTTCAATAAGTTTTCTAAATTTCTCCTGAAAAATATATCAATATGCAGTATTTCTATTTGCATTCTAACTTTTTTATTGCAAAATAACAAAAGATGCAATATTTCAATATGTTTTCTAACTTTTCTCTAGAAAAATATAACAATATGCAATATTTCTATTTGCATTCTAACTCTTTTATTGCAAAATAACAAAAGATGCAATATTTCAATATGTTTTCTAACTTTTCTCTAGAAACATATAACAATATGCAGTCTTTCTTTTTGCATTCTAACCTTTTTATTGCAAAATAACAAAGGATGCAATATTTCAATATGTTTTCTCACTTATCTCTAGAAAAATATAACAATATGCAGTATTTCTATTTGCATTCTAACATTTTTAATCCAAAATAACAAAAGATGTAATATTTCTATATGTTTTCTAAATTTCTCTAGAAAAATATAACAATATGCAGTATTTCTATTTGCATTCTAACTTTTTTATTGGAAAATAAGAAAAGATGCAATATTTCAATATGTTTTCTAAAATTCTCTAGAAAAATATAACAATATGCAGTATTTCTATTTGCATTCTAACTTTTTTATTGCAAAATAACAAAAGATGCAATATTTCAATATGTTTTCTAACTTTTTCTAGAAAAATATAACAATATGCAGTATTTCTATTTGCATTCTAACTTTTTTATTGCAAAATAACAAAAGATGCAATATTTCAATATGTTTTCTAACTTTTCTCTAGAAAAATATAACAATATGCAGTATTTCTATTTGCATTCTAACTTTTTTATTGCAAAATAACAAAAGATGCAATATTTCAATACGTTTTCTAAATTTTCTAGAAAAATATAACAATATGCAGTATTTCTTTTTGCACTCTAACTATTTTATTGCAAAATAACAAAAGATGCAATATTTCAATATGTTTTCTAAAATTCTCTAGAAAAATATAACAATATGCAGTATTTCTATTTGCATTCTAACTTTTTTATTGCAAAATAACAAAAGATGCAATATTTCAATATGTTTTCTAAATTTCTCTAGAAAAATATAACAATATGCAGTATTTCTATTTGCATTCTAACTTTTTTATTGCAAAATAACAAAAGATGCAATATTTCAAATTGTTTTCGAAATTTCTCTAGAAATATATAACAGTATGCAGTATTTCTATTTGCATTCTAACTTTTTTATTGCAAAATAACAAAAGATGCAATATTTCAATATGTTTTCAAAACTTTTCTCTAGAAAAATATAACAATATGCAGTATTTCTATTTGAATTCTAACTTTTTTATTGCAAAATCACAAAAGATGCAATATTTCAATATGTTTTCTAACTTTTCTCTAGAAAAATATAACAATATGCAGTATTTCTATTTGCATTCTAACTTTTTTATTGCAAAATAACAAAAGATGCAATATTTCAATATGTTTTCTAAATTTCTCTAGAAAAATATAACAATATGCAGTATTTCTATTTGCATTCTAACATTTTTAATCCAAAATAACAAAAGATGCAATATTTCAATATGTTTTCTATCTTTTCTCTAGAAAAATATAACAATATGCAGTATTTCTATTTGCATTCTAACATTTTTAATCCAAAATAACAAAAGATGTAATATTTCTATATGTTTTCTAAATTTCTCTAGAAAAATATAACAATATGCAGTATTTCTATTTGCATTCTAACTTTTTTATTGGAAAATAACAAAAGATGCAATATTTCAATACGTTTTCTAAAATTCTCTAGGAAAATATAACAATATGCAGTATTTCTATTTGCATTCTAACTTTTTTATTGCAAAATAACAAAAGATGCAATATTTCAATATGTTTTCTAACTTTTTCTAGAAAAATATAACAATATGCAGTATTTCTATTTGCATTCTAACTTTTTTATTGCAAAATAACAAAAGATGCAATATTTCAATGTTTTCTAACTTTTCTCTAGAAAAATATAACAATAGGCAGTATTTCTATTTGCATTCTAACTTTTTTATTGCAAAATAACAAAAGATGCAATATTTCAATACGTTTTCTAAATTTTCTAGAAAATATAACAATATGCAGTATTTCTTTTTGCACTCTAACTATTTTATTGCAAAATAACAAAAGATGCAATATTTCAATATGTTTTCTAAAATTCTCTAGAAAATTATAACAATATGCAGTATTTCTATTTGCATTCTAACTTTTTTATTGCAAAATAACAAAAGATGCAATATTTCAAATTGTTTTCTAAATTTCTCTAGAAATATATAACAGTATGCAGTATTTCTATTTGCATTCTAACTTTTTTATTGCAAAATAACAAAAGATGCAATATTTCAATATGTTTTCAAAACTTTTCTCTAGAAAAATATAACAATATGCAGTATTTCTATTTGCATTCTAACTTTTTTATTGCAAAATCACAAAAGATGCAATATTTCAATATGTTTTCTGACTTTTCTCTAGAATATAACAATATGCAGTATTTCTATTTGCATTCTAACTTTGTTATTGCAAAGTAACAACAGATGCAATATTTCAATATGTTTTCTAACTTTTCTCTAGAAAAATATAACAATATGCAGTATTTCTATTTGCATTCTTACTTTTTTTTTGCAAAATAACAAAAGATGCAATATTTCAATGTTTTCTAAAATTCTCTAGAAAAATATAACAATATGAAGTATTTCTATTTGCATTCTAACTTTTTTATTGCAAAATAACAAAAGATGCAATATTTCAATATGTTTTCTAAATTTCTCTTGAAAAATATAACAATATGCAGTATTTCTATTTGCATTCTAACTTTTTTATTGTAAAATAACAAACGATGCAATATTTCAATATGTTTTCTAACTTTTCTCTAGAAAAATATAACAATATGCAGTATTTCTATTTGCATTCTAACTTTTTTATTGCAAAATCACAAAAGATGCAATATTTCAATATGTTTTCTAAATTTTACTAGAAAAATATAACAATATGCAGTATTTCTATTTGCATTCTAACTTTTTTATTGCAAAATAACAAAAGATGCAATATTTCAATATGTTTTCTAAATTTCTCTAGAAAAATATAACAATATGCAGTATTTCTATTTGCACTCTAACTTTTTTATTGCAAAATAACAAAAGATGCAATATTTCAATATGTTTTCTAAATTTATCTAGAAAAATATATACGAATATGCAGAATTTCTATTTGCATTCTAACTTTTTTATCGCAAAATAACAAAAGATGCAATATTTCAATATGTTTTCAAAACTTTTCTCTAGAAAAATATAACAATATGCAGTATTTCTATTTGCATTCTAACTTTTTTATTGCAAAATAACAAAAGATGCAATATTTCAATATGTTTTCTAAATTTCACTAGAAAAATATAACAATATGCAGTATTTCTATTTGCATTCTAACTTTTTTATCGCAAAATAACAAAAGATGCAATATTTCAATATGTTTTCTAACTTTTCTCTAGAAAAATATAACAATATGCAGTATTTCTATTTCCATTCAAACTTTTTTATTGCAAAATAACAAAAGATGCAATATTTCAATATGTTTTCTAAATTTCTCTAGAAAAATATAAGAATATGCAGTATTTCTATTTGCATTCTAACTTTTTTATTGCAAAATAACAAAAGATGCAATATTTCAATATGTTTTCTAACTTTTCTCAAGAAAAATATAACAATATGCAGTATTTCTATTTGCATTCTAACTTTTTTATTGCAAAATAACAAAAGATGCAATATTTCAATATGTTTTCTAAATTTCCCTAGAAAAATATAACAATATGCAGTATTTCTATTTGCATTCTAACTTCTTTATTGCAAAATAACAAAAGATGCAATATTTCAATATGTTTTCTAAATTTCTCTAGAAAAATATAACAATATGCAGTATTTCTATTTGCATTCTAACTTTTTTATTGCAAAATAACAAAAGATGCAATATTTCAATATGTTTTCTAAATTTCTCTAGAAAAATATAACAATATGCAGTATTTCTATTTGCATTCTAACTTTTTTGTTGCAAACTAACAAAAGATGCAATATTTCAATATGTTTTCTAAATTTCTCTAGAAAAATATAACAATATGCAGTATTTCTATTTGCATTCTAACTTTTTTATTGCAAAATAACAAAAGATGCAATATTTCAATATGTTTTCTAAATTTCCCTAGAAAAATATAACAATATGCAGTATTTCTATTTGCATTCTAACTTTTTTATTGCAAAATAACAAAAGATGCAATATTTCAATATGTTTTCTAAATTTCTCTAGAAAAATATAAGAATATGCAGTATTTCTATTTGCATTCTTACTTTTTTATTGCAAAAAAACAAAAGATGCAATATTTCAATATGTTTTCTAACTTTTTTCTAAAAAAATATAACAATATGCAGTATTTCTATTTGCATTCTAACTTTTTTATTGCAAAATAACAAAAGATGCAATATTTCAATATGTTTTCTAAATTTCTCTAGAAAAATATAACAATATGCAGTATTTCTATTTGCATTCTAACTTTTTTAATGCAAAATCACAAAAGATGCAATATTTCAATATGTTTTCTGACTTTTCTCTAGAATATAACAATATGCAGTATTTCTATTTGCATTCTAACTTTGTTATTGCAAAGTAACAAAAGATGCAATATTTCAATATGTTTTCTAACTTTTCTCTAGAAAAATATAACAATATGCAGTATTTCTATTTGCATTCTTACTTTTTTTTTGCAAAATAACAAAAGATGCAATATTTCAATGTTTTCTAAAATTCTCTAGAAAAATATAACAATATGCAGTATTTCTATTTGCATTCTAACTTTTTTATTGCAAAATAACAAAAGATGCAATATTTCAATATGTTTTCTAAATTTCTCTAGAAAAATATAACAATATGCAGTATTTCTATTTGCACTCTAACTTTTTTATTGCAAAATAACAAAAGATGCAATATTTCAATATGTTTTCTAAATTTATCTAGAAAAATATATACGAATATGCAGTATTTCTATTTGCATTCTAACTTTTTTATCGCAAAATAACAAAAGATGCAATATTTCAATATGTTTTCAAAACTTTTCTCTAGAAAAATATAACAATATGCAGTATTTCTATTTGCATTCTAACTTTTTTATTGCAAAATAACAAAAGATGCAATATTTCAATATGTTTTCTAAATTTCACTAGAAAAATATAACAATATGCAGTATTTCTATTTGCATTCTAACTTTTTTATCGCAAAATAACAAAAGATGCAATATTTCAATATGTTTTCTAACTTTTCTCTAGAAAAATATAACAATATGCAGTATTTCTATTTCCATTCAAACTTTTTTATTGCAAAATAACAAAAGATGCAATATTTCAATATGTTTTCTAAATTTCTCTAGAAAAATATAAGAATATGCAGTATTTCTATTTGCATTCTAACTTTTTTATTGCAAAATAACAAAAGATGCAATATTTCAATATGTTTTCTAACTTTTCTCAAGAAAAATATAACAATATGCAGTATTTCTATTTGCATTCTAACTTTTTTATTGCAAAATAACAAAAGATGCAATATTTCAATATGTTTTCTAAATTTCTCTAGAAAAATATAACAATATGCAGTATTTCTATTTGCATTCTAACTTTTTTATTGCAAAATAACAAAAGATGCAATATTTCAATATGTTTTCTAAATTTCTCTTGAAAAATATAACTATATGCAGTAATTCTATTTGCATTCTAACTTTTTTATTGCAAAATAACAAAAGATGCAATATTTCTATATGTTTTCTAACTTTTCTCTAGAAAAATATAACAATATGCAGTATTTCTATTTGCATACTAACTTTTTTATTGCAAAATAACAAAAGATGCAATATTTCAATATGTTTTCTAAATTTCTCTAGAAAAATATAACAATATGCAGTATTTCTATTTGCATTCTAACTTTTTTGTTGCAAACTAACAAAAGATGCAATATTTCAATATGTTTTCTAAATTTCCCTAGAAAAATATAACAATATGCAGTATTTCTATTTGCATTCTAACTTCTTTATTGCAAAATAACAAAAGATGCAATATTTCAATATGTTTTCTAAATTTCTCTAGAAAAATATAACAATATGCAGTATTTCTATTTGCATTCTAACTTTTTTATTGCAAAATAACAAAAGATGCAATATTTCAATATGTTTTCTAAATTTCTCTAGAAAAATATAACAATATGCAGTATTTCTATTTGCATTCTAACTTTTTTGTTGCAAACTAACAAAAGATGCAATATTTCAATATGTTTTCTAAATTTCTCTAGAAAAATATAACAATATGCAGTATTTCTATTTGCATTCTAACTTTTTTATTGCAAAATAACAAAAGATGCAATATTTCAATATGTTTTCTAAATTTCCCTAGAAAAATATAACAATATGCAGTATTTCTATTTGCATTCTAACTTTTTTATTGCAAAATAACAAAAGATGCAATATTTCAATATGTTTTCTAAATTTCTCTAGAAAAATATAACAATATGCAGTATTTCTATTTGCATTCTAACTTTTTTAATGCAAAATCACAAAAGATGCAATATTTCAATATGTTTTCTGACTTTTCTCTAGAATATAACAATATGCAGTATTTCTATTTGCATTCTAACTTTGTTATTGCAAAGTAACAAAAGATGCAATATTTCAATATGTTTTCTAACTTTTCTCTAGAAAAATATAACAATATGCAGTATTTCTATTTGCATTCTTACTTTTTTTTTGCAAAATAACAAAAGATGCAATATTTCAATGTTTTCTAAAATTCTCTAGAAAAATATAACAATATGCAGTATTTCTATTTGCATTCTAACTTTTTTATTGCAAAATAACAAAAGATGCAATATTTCAATATGTTTTCTAAATTTCTCTTGAAAAATATAACAATATGCAGTATTTCTATTTGCATTCTAACTTTTTTATTGTAAAATAACAAACGATGCAATATTTCAATATGTTTTCTAACTTTTCTCTAGAAAAATATAACAATATGCAGTATTTCTATTTGCATTCTAACTTTTTTATTGCAAAATCACAAAAGATGCAATATTTCAATATGTTTTCTAAATTTTACTAGAAAAATATAACAATATGCAGTATTTCTATTTGCATTCTAACTTTTTTATTGCAAAATAACAAAAGATGCAATATTTCAATATGTTTTCTAAATTTCTCTTGAAAAATATAACTATATGCAATATTTCTATTTGCATTCTAACTTTTTTATTGCAAAATAACAAAAGATGCAATATTCCAATATGTTTTCTAACTTTTCTCTAGAAAAATATAACAATATGCAGTATTTCTATTTGCATACTAACTTTTTTATTGCAAAATAACAAAAGATGCAATATTTCAATATGTTTTCTAAATTTCTCTAGAAAAATATAACAATATGCAGTATTTCTATTTGCATTCTAACTTTTTTGTTGCAAACTAACAAAAGATGCAATATTTCAATATGTTTTCTAAATTTCCCTAGAAATATATAACAATATGCAGTATTTCTATTTGCATTCTAACTTTTTTATTGCAAAATAACAAAAGATGCAATATTTCAATATGTTTTCTAAATTTCTCTAGAAAAATATAACAATATGCAGTATTTCTATTTGCATTCTAACTTTTTTATTGCAAAATAACAAAAGATGCAATATTTCAATATGTTTTCTAAATTTCTCTAGAAAAATATAACAATATGCAGTATTTCTATTTGCATTCTAACTTTTTTATTGCAAAATAACAAAAGATGCAATATTTCAATATGTTTTCTAACTTTTCTCTAGAAAAATATAACAATATGCAGTATTTCTATTTCCATTCAAACTTTTTTATTGCAAAATAACAACAGATGCAATATTTCAAAATGTTTTCAAACTTTTCTCTAGAAAAATATAACTATATGCAGTATTTCTATTTGCATTCTAACTTTTTTATTGCAAAATAACAAAAGATGCAATATTTCAATATGTTTTCTAAATTTCTCTAGAAAAATATAACAATATGCAGTATTTCTATTTGCATTCTAACTTTTTTATTGCAAAATAACAAAAGATGCAATATTTCAATATGTTTTCTAAATTTCTCTTGAAAAATATAACTATATGCTGTATTTCTATTTGCATTCTAACTATTTTATTGCAAAATAACAAAAGATGCAATATTTCAATATGTTTTCTAACTTTTCTCTAGAAAAATATAACAATATGCAGTATTTCTATTTGCATACTAACTTTTTTATTGCAAAATAACAAAAGATGCAATATTTCAATATGTTTTCTAAATTTCTCTAGAAAAATATAGCAATATGCAGTATTTCTATTTGCATTCTAACTTTTTTGTTGCAAACTAACAAAAGATGCAATATTTCAATATGTTTTCTAACTTTTCTCTAGAAAAATATAACAATATGCAGTATTTCTATTTGCATTCTAACTTTTTTATTGCAAAATCACAAAAGATGCAATATTTCAATATGTTTTCTAAATTTTACTAGAAAAATATAACAATATGCAGTATTTCTATTTGCATTCTAACTTTTTTATTGCAAAATAACAAAAGATGCAATATTTCAATATGTTTTCTAAATTTCTCTAGAAAAATATAACAATATGCAGTATTTCTATTTGCATTCTAACTTTTTTATTGCAAAATAACAAAAGATGCAATATTTCAATATGTTTTCTAAATTTCTCTAGAAAAATATCACAATATGCAGTATTTCTATTTGCACTCTAACTTTTTTATTGCAAAATAACAAAAGATGCAATATTTCAATATGTTTTCTAAATTTATCTAGAAAAATATATACGAATATGCAGTATTTCTATTTGCATTCTAACTTTTTTATTGCAAAATAACAAAAGATGCAATATTTCAATATGTTTTCAAAACTTTTCTCTAGAAAAATATAACAATATGCAGTATTTCTATTTGCATTCTAACTTTTTTATTGCAAAATAACAAAAGATGCAATATTTCAATATGTTTTCTAAATTTCTCTAGAAAAATATAACAATATGCAGTATTTCTATTTGCATTCTAACTTTTTTATTGCAAAATAACAAAAGATGCAATATTTCAATATGTTTTCTAACTTTTCTCTAGAAAAATATAACAATATGCAGTATTTCTATTTCCATTCAAACTTTTTTATTGCAAAATAACAAAAGATGCTATATTTCAATATGTTTTCTAACTTTTCTCTAGAAAAATATAAAAATATGGAGTATTTCTATTTGCATTCTAACTTTTTTATTGCAAAATAACAACAGATGCAATATTTCAAAATGTTTTCAAACTTTTCTCTAGAAAAATATAACTATATGCAGTATTTCTATTTGCATTCTAACTTTTTTATTGCAAAATAACAAAAGATGCAATATTTCAATATGTTTTCTAAATTTCTCTAGAAAAATATAACAATATGCAGTATTTCTATTTGCATTCTAACTTTTTTATTGCAAAATAACAAAAGATGCAATATTTCAATATGTTTTCTAAATTTCTCTTGAAAAATATAACTATATGCTGTATTTCTATTTGCATTCTAACTATTTTATTGCAAAATAACAAAAGATGCAATATTTCAATATGTTTTCTAACTTTTCTCTAGAAAAATATAACAATATGCAGTATTTCTATTTGCATACTAACTTTTTTATTGCAAAATAACAAAAGATGCAATATTTCAATATGTTTTCTAAATTTCTCTAGAAAAATATAACAATATGCAGTATTTCTATTTGCATTCTAACTTTTTTGTTGCAAACTAACAAAAGATGCAATATTTCAATATGTTTTCTAACTTTTCTCTAGAAAAATATAACAATATGCAGTATTTCTATTTGCATTCTAACTTTTTTATTGCAAAATCACAAAA
The DNA here is from genome assembly GCA_964036315.1 of Acanthosepion esculentum. Taxonomy (NCBI): domain Eukaryota; kingdom Metazoa; phylum Mollusca; class Cephalopoda; order Sepiida; family Sepiidae; genus Acanthosepion; species Acanthosepion esculentum. The sequence goes on along the minus strand of OZ038479.1, from coordinate 63,289,792 downwards.
GATGCAATATTTCAATATGTTTTCTAAATTTTACTAGAAAAATATAACAATATGCAGTATTTCTATTTGCATTCTAACATTTTTATTGCAAAATAACAAAAGATGCAATATTTCAATATGTTTTCTAAATTTCTCTAGAAAAATATAACAATATGCAGTATTTCTATTTGCATTCTAACTTTTTTATTGCAAAATAACAAAAGATGCAATATTTCAATATGTTTTCTAAATTTCTCTAGAAAAATATAACAATATGCAGTATTTCTATTTGCACTCTAACTTTTTTATTGCAAAATAACAAAAGATGCAATATTTCAATATGTTTTCTAAATTTATCTAGAAAAATATATACGAATATGCAGTATTTCTATTTGCATTCTAACTTTTTTATCGCAAAATAACAAAAGATGCAATATTTCAATATGTTTTCAAAACTTTTCTCTAGAAAAATATAACAATATGCAGTATTTCTATTTGCATTCTAACTTTTTTATTGCAAAATAACAAAAGATGCAATATTTCAATATGTTTTCTAAATTTCACTAGAAAAATATAACAATATGCAGTATTTCTATTTGCATTCTAACTTTTTTATCGCAAAATAACAAAAGATGCAATATTTCAATATGTTTTCTAACTTTTCTATAGAAAAATATAACAATATGCAGTATTTCTATTTGCATTCTAACTTTTTTATTGCAAAATAACAAAAGATGCAATATTTCAATATGTTTTCTAACTTTTCTCTAGAAAAATATAACAATATGCAGTATTTCTATTTCCATTCAAACTTTTTTATTGCAAAATAACAAAAGATGCAATATTTCAATATGTTTTCTAAATTTCTCTAGAAAAATATAAGAATATGCAGTATTTCTATTTGCATTCTAACTTTTTTATTGCAAAATAACAAAAGATGCAATATTTCAATATGTTTTCTAACTTTTCTCAAGAAAAAATATAACAATATGCAGTATTTCTATTTGCATTCTAACTTTTTTATTGCAAAATAACAAAAGATGCAATATTTCAATATGTTTTCTAAATTTCTCTAGAAAAATATAACAATATGCAGTATTTCTATTTGCATTCTAACTTTTTTATTGCAAAATAACAAAAGATGCAATATTTCAATATGTTTTCTAAATTTCTCTTGAAAATTATAACTATATGCAGTATTTCTATTTGCATTCTAACTTTTTTATTGCAAAATAACAAAAGATGCAATATTTCTATATGTTTTCTAACTTTTCTCTAGAAAAATATAACAATATGCAGTATTTCTATTTGCATACTAACTTTTTTATTGCAAAATAACAAAAGATGCAATATTTCAATATGTTTTCTAAATTTCTCTAGAAAAATATAACAATATGCAGTATTTCTATTTGCATTCTAACTTTTTTGTTGCAAACTAACAAAAGATGCAATATTTCAATATGTTTTCTAAATTTCCCTAGAAAAATATAACAATATGCAGTATTTCTATTTGCATTCTAACTTTTTTATTGCAAAATAACAAAAGATGCAATATTTCAATATGTTTTCTAAATTTTACTAGAAAAATATAACAATATGCAGTATTTCTATTTGCATTCTAACATTTTTATTGCAAAATAACAAAAGATGCAATATTTCAATATGTTTTCTAAATTTCTCTAGAAAAATATAACAATATGCAGTATTTCTATTTGCATTCTAACTTTTTTATTGCAAAATAACAAAAGATGCAATATTTCAATATGTTTTCTAAATTTCTCTAGAAAAATATAACAATATGCAGTATTTCTATTTGCACTCTAACTTTTTTATTGCAAAATAACAAAAGATGCAATATTTCAATATGTTTTCTAAATTTATCTAGAAAAATATATACGAATATGCAGTATTTCTATTTGCATTCTAACTTTTTTATCGCAAAATAACAAAAGATGCAATATTTCAATATGTTTTCAAAACTTTTCTCTAGAAAAATATAACAATATGCAGTATTTCTATTTGCATTCTAACTTTTTTATTGCAAAATAACAAAAGATGCAATATTTCAATATGTTTTCTAAATTTCACTAGAAAAATATAACAATATGCACTATTTCTATTTGCATTCTAACTTTTTTATCGCAAAATAACAAAAGATGCAATATTTCAATATGTTTTCTAACTTTTCTATAGAAAAATATAACAATATGCAGTATTTCTATTTGCATTCTAACTTTTTTTATTGCAAAATAACAAAAGATGCAATATTTCAATATGTTTTCTAACTTTTCTCTAGAAAAATATAACAATATGCAGTATTTCTATTTCCATTCAAACTTTTTTATTGCAAAATAACAAAAGATGCAATATTTCAATATGTTTTCTAAATTTCTCTAGAAAAATATAAGAATATGCAGTATTTCTATTTGCATTCTAACTTTTTTATTGCAAAATAACAAAAGATGCAATATTTCAATATGTTTTCTAACTTTTCTCAAGAAAAAATATAACAATATGCAGTATTTCTATTTGCATTCTAACTTTTTTATTGCAAAATAACAAAAGATGCAATATTTCAATATGTTTTCTAAATTTCTCTAGAAAAATTAAACAATATGCAGTATTTCTATTTGCATTCTAACTTTTTTATTGCAAAATAACAAAAGATGCAATATTTCTATATGTTTTCTAACTTTTCTCTAGAAAAATATAACAATATGCAGTATTTCTATTTGCATACTAACTTTTTTATTGCAAAATAACAAAAGATGCAATATTTCAATATGTTTTCTAAATTTCTCTAGAAAAATATAACAATATGCAGTATTTCTATTTGCATTCTAACTTTTTTGTTGCAAACTAACAAAAGATGCAATATTTCAATATGTTTTCTAAATTTCCCTAGAAAAATATAACAATATGCAGTATTTCTATTTGCATTCTAACTTTTTTATTGCAAAATAACAAAAGATGCAATATTTCAATATGTTTTCTAAATTTTACTAGAAAAATATAACAATATGCAGTATTTCTATTTGCATTCTAACATTTTTATTGCAAAATAACAAAAGATGCAATATTTCAATATGTTTTCTAAATTTCTCTAGAAAAATATAACAATATGCAGTATTTCTATTTGCATTCTAACTTTTTTATTGCAAAATAACAAAAGATGCAATATTTCAATATGTTTTCTAAATTTCTCTAGAAAAATATAACAATATGCAGTATTTCTATTTGCACTCTAACTTTTTTATTGCAAAATAACAAAAGATGCAATATTTCAATATGTTTTCTAAATTTATCTAGAAAAATATATACGAATATGCAGTATTTCTATTTGCATTCTAACTTTTTTATCGCAAAATAACAAAAGATGCAATATTTCAATATGTTTTCAAAACTTTTCTCTAGAAAAATATAACAATATGCAGTATTTCTATTTGCATTCTAACTTTTTTATTGCAAAATAACAAAAGATGCAATATTTCAATATGTTTTCTAAATTTCACTAGAAAAATATAACAATATGCACTATTTCTATTTGCATTCTAACTTTTTTATCGCAAAATAACAAAAGATGCAATATTTCAATATGTTTTCTAACTTTTCTATAGAAAAATATAACAATATGCAGTATTTCTATTTGCATTCTAACTTTTTTTATTGCAAAATAACAAAAGATGCAATATTTCAATATGTTTTCTAACTTTTCTCTAGAAAAATATAACAATATGCAGTATTTCTATTTCCATTCAAACTTTTTTATTGCAAAATAACAAAAGATGCAATATTTCAATATGTTTTCTAAATTTCTCTAGAAAAATATAAGAATATGCAGTATTTCTATTTGCATTCTAACTTTTTTATTGCAAAATAACAAAAGATGCAATATTTCAATATGTTTTCTAACTTTTCTCAAGAAAAAATATAACAATATGCAGTATTTCTATTTGCATTCTAACTTTTTTATTGCAAAATAACAAAAGATGCAATATTTCAATATGTTTTCTAAATTTCTCTAGAAAAATTAAACAATATGCAGTATTTCTATTTGCATTCTAACTTTTTTATTGCAAAATAACAAAAGATGCAATATTTCTATATGTTTTCTAACTTTTCTCTAGAAAAATATAACAATATGCAGTATTTCTATTTGCATACTAACTTTTTTATTGCAAAATAACAAAAGATGCAATATTTCAATATGTTTTCTAAATTTCTCTAGAAAAATATAACAATATGCAGTATTTCTATTTGCATTCTAACTTTTTTGTTGCAAACTAACAAAAGATGCAATATTTCAATATGTTTTCTAAATTTCTCTAGAAAAATATAACAATATGCAGTATTTCTATTTGCATTCTAACTTTTTTGTTGCAAACTAACAAAAGATGCAATATTTCAATATGTTTTCTAAACTTCTCTAGAAAAATATAACAATATGCAGTATTTCTATTTGCATTCTAACTTTTCTATTGCAAAATAACAAAAGATGCAATATTTCAATATGTTTTCTAAATTTCCCTAGAAAAATATAACAATATGCAGTATTTCTATTTGCATTCTAACTTTTTTATTGCAAAATAACAAAAGATGCAATATTTCAATATGTTTTCTAAATTTCTCTAGAAAAATATAAGAATATGCAGTATTTCTATTTGCATTCTTACTTTTTTATTGCAAAATAACAAAAGATGCAATATTTCAATATGTTTTCTAACTTTTCTCTAAAAAAATATAACAATATGCAGTATTTCTATTTGCATTCTAACTTTTTTATTGCAAAATAACAAAAGATGCAATATTTCAATATGTTTTCTAAATTTCTCTAGAAAAATATAACAATATGCAGTATTTCTATTTGCATTCTAACTTTTTTATTGCAAAATAACAAAAGATGCAATATTTCAATATGTTTTCTAAATTTCTCTTGAAAAATATAACTATATGCAGTATTTCTATTTGCATTCTAACTTTTTTATTGCAAAATAACAAAAGATGCAATATTCCAATATGTTTTCTAACTTTTCTCTAGAAAAATATAACAATATGCAGTATTTCTATTTGCATACTAACTTTTTTATTGCAAAATAACAAAAGATGCAATATTTCAATATGTTTTCTAAATTTCTCTAGAAAAATATAACAATATGCAGTATTTCTATTTGCATTCTAACTTTTTTGTTGCAAACTAACAAAAGATGCAATATTTCAATATGTTTTCTAAATTTCCCTAGAAAAATATAACAATATGCAGTATTTCTATTTGCATTCTAACTTTTTTATTGCAAAATAACAAAAGATGCAATATTTCAATATGTTTTCTAAATTTCTCTAGAAAAATATAACAATATGCAGTATTTCTATTTGCATTCTAACTTTTTTATTGCAAAATAACAAAAGATGCAATATTTCAATATGTTTTCTAAATTTCTCTAGAAAAATATAACAATATGCAGTATTTCTATTTGCATTCTAACTTTTTTATTGCAAAATAACAAAAGATGCAATATTTCAATATGTTTTCTAACTTTTCTCTAGAAAAATATAACAATATGCAGGATTTCTATTTCCATTCAAACTTTTTTATTGCAAAATAACAAAAGATGCTATATTTCAATATGTTTTCTAACTTTTCTCTAGAAAAATATAAAAATATGGAGTATTTCTATTTGCATTCTAACTTTTTTATTGCAAAATAACAACAGATGCAATATTTCAAAATGTTTTCTAACTTTTCTCTAGAAAAATATAACTATATGCAGTATTTCTATTTGCATTCTAACTTTTTTATTGCAAAATAACAAAAGATGCAATATTTCAATATGTTTTCTAAATTTCTCTAGAAAAATATAACAATATGCAGTATTTCTATTTGCATTCTAACTTTTTTATTGCAAAATAACAAAAGATGCAATATTTCAATATGTTTTCTAAATTTCTCTTGAAAAATATAACTATATGCTGTATTTCTATTTGCATTCTAACTATTTTATTGCAAAATAACAAAAGATGCAATATTTACATATGTTTTCTAACTTTTCTCTAGAAAAATATAACAATATGCAGTATTTCTATTTGCATACTAACTTTTTTATTGCAAAATAACAAAAGATGCAATATTTCAATATGTTTTCTAAATTTCTCTAGAAAAATATAACAATATGCAGTATTTCTATTTGCATTCTAACTTTTTATTGCAAAATAACAAAAGATGCAATATTTCAATATGTTTTCTAAATTTCTCTAGAAAAATATAACAATATGCAGTATTTCTATTTGCACTCTAACTTTTTTATTGCAAAATAACAAAAGATGCAATATTTCAATATGTTTTCTAAATTTATCTAGAAAAATATATACGAATATGCAGTATTTCTATTTGCATTCTAACTTTTTTATCGCAAAATAACAAAAGATGCAATATTTCAATATGTTTTCAAAACTTTTCTCTAGAAAAATATAACAATATGCAGTATTTCTATTTGCATTCTAACTTTTTTATTGCAAAATAAAAAAAGATGCAATATTTCAATATGTTTTCTAAATTTCACTAGAAAAATATAACAATATGAAGTATTTCTATTTGCATTCTAACTTTTTTATCGCAAAATAACAAAAGATGCAATATTTCAATATGTTTTCTAACTTTTCTATAGAAAAATATAACAATATGCAGTATTTCTATTTGCATTCTAACTTTTTTATTGCAAAATAACAAAAGATGCAATATTTCAATATGTTTTCTAACTTTTCTCTAGAAAAATATAACAATATGCAGTATTTCTATTTGCATACTAACTTTTTTATTGCAAAATAACAAAAGATGCAATATTTCAATATGTTTTCTAAATTTCTCTAGAAAAATATAACAATATGCAGTATTTCTATTTGCATTCTAACTTTTTTGTTGCAAACTAACAAAAGATGCAATATTTCAATATGTTTTCTAAATTTCCCTAGAAAAATATAACAATATGCAGTATTTCTATTTGCATTCTAACTTTTTTATTGCAAAATAACAAAAGATGCAATATTTCAATATGTTTTCTAAATTTCTCTAGAAAAATATAACAATATGCAGTATTTCTATTTGCATTCTAACTTTTTTATTGCAAAATAACAAAAGATGCAATATTTCAATATGTTTTCTAAATTTCTCTAGAAAAATATAACACTATGCAGTATTTCTATTTGCATTCTAACTTTTTTGTTGCAAACTAACAAAAGATGCAATATTTCAATATGTTTTCTAAATTTCTCTAGAAAAATATAACAATATGCAGTATTTCTATTTGCATTCTAACCTTTTTATTGCAAAATAACAAAAGATGCAATATTTCAATATGTTTTCTAAATTTCCCTAGAAAAATATAACAATATGCAGTATTTCTATTTGCATTCTAACTTTTTTATTGCAAAATAACAAAAGATGCAATATTTCAATATGTTTTCTAAATTTCTCTAGAAAAATATAAGAATATGCAGTATTTCTATTTGCATTCTTACTTTTTTATTGCAAAATAACAAAAGATGCAATATTTCAATATGTTTTCTAACTTTTCTCTAAAAAAATATAACAATATGCAGTATTTCTATTTGCATTCTAACTTTTTTATTGCAAAATAACAAAAGATGCAATATTTCAATATGTTTTCTAAATTTCTCTAGAAAAATATAACAATATGCAGTATTTCTATTTGCATTCTAACTTTTTTATTGCAAAATAACAAAAGATGCAATATTTCAATATGTTTTCTAAATTTCTCTTGAAAAATATAACTATATGCAGTATTTCTATTTGCATTCTAACTTTTTTATTGCAAAATAACAAAAGATGCAATATTCCAATATGTTTTCTAACTTTTCTCTAGAAAAATATAACAATATGCAGTATTTCTATTTGCATACTAACTTTTTTATTGCAAAATAACAAAAGATGCAATATTTCAATATGTTTTCTAAATTTCTCTAGAAAAATATAACAATATGCAGTATTTCTATTTGCATTCTAACTTTTTTGTTGCAAACTAACAAAAGATGCAATATTTCAATATGTTTTCTAAATTTCTCTTGAAAAATATAACTATATGCAGTATTTCTATTTGCATTCTAACTTTTTTATTGCAAAATAACAAAAGATGCAATATTCCAATATGTTTTCTAACTTTTCTCTAGAAAAATATAACAATATGCAGTATTTCTATTTGCATACTAACTTTTTTATTGCAAAATAACAAAAGATGCAATATTTCAATATGTTTTCTAAATTTCTCTAGAAAAATATAACAATATGCAGTATTTCTATTTGCATTCTAACTTTTTTGTTGCAAACTAACAAAAGATGCAATATTTCAATATGTTTTCTTAATTTCCCTAGAAAAATATAACAATATGCAGTATTTCTATTTGCATTCTAACTTTTTTATTGCAAAATAACAAAAGATGCAATATTTCAATATGTTTTCTAAATTTCTCTAGAAAAATATAACAATATGCAGTATTTCTAATTGCATTCTAACTTTTTTATTGCAAAATAACAAAAGATGCAATATTTCAATATGTTTTCTAAATTTCTCTAGAAAAATATAACAATATGCAGTATTTCTATTTGCATTCTAACTTTTTTATTGCAAAATAACAAAAGATGCAATATTTCAATATGTTTTCTAACTTTTCTCTAGAAAAATATAACAATATGCAGTATTTCTATTTCCATTCAAACTTTTTTATTGCAAAATAACAAAAGATGCTATATTTCAATATGTTTTCTAACTTTTCTCTAGAAAAATATAAAAATATGGAGTATTTCTATTTGCATTCTAACTTTTTTATTGCAAAATAACAACAGATGCAATATTTCAAAATGTTTTCTAACTTTTCTCTAGAAAAATATAACTATATACAGTATTTCTATTTGCATTCTAACTTTTTTATTGCAAAATAACAAAAGATGCAATATTTCAATATGTTTTCTAAATTTCTCTAGAAAAATATAACAATATGCAGTATTTCTATTTGCATTCTAACTTTTTTATTGCAAAATAACAAAAGATGCAATATTTCAATATGTTTTCTAAATTTCTCTTGAAAAATATAACTATATGCTGTATTTCTATTTGCATTCTAACTATTTTATTGCAAAATAACAAAAGATGCAATATTTCAATATGTTTTCTAACTTTTCTCTAGAAAAATATAACAATATGCAGTATTTCTATTTGCATACTAACTTTTTTATTGCAAAATAACGAAAGATGCAATATTTCAATATGTTTTCTAAATTTCTCTAGAAAAATATAACAATATGCAGTATTTCTATTTGCATTCTAACTTTTTTGTTGCAAACTAACAAAAGATGCAATATTTCAATATGTTTTCTAAATTTCTCTAGAAAAATATAAGAATATGCAGTATTTCTATTTGCATTCTAACTTCTTTATTGCAAAATAACAAAAGATGCAATATTTCAATATGTTTTCTAACTTTTCTCAAGAAAAATATAACAATATGCAGTATTTCTATTTGCATTCTAACTTTTTTATTTCAAAATAACAAAAGATGCAATATTTCAATATGTTTTCTAAATTTCTCTAGAAAAATATAACAATATGCAGTATTTCTATTTGCATTCTAACTTTTTTGTTGCAAACTAACAAAAGATGCAATATTTCAATATGTTTTCTAAATTTCTCTAGAAAAATATAACAATATGCAGTATTTCTATTTGCATTCTAACTTTTTTATTGCAAAATAACAAAAGATGCAATATTTCAATATGTTTTCTAAATTTCCCTAGAAAAATATAACAATATGCAGTATTTCTATTTGCATTCTAACTTTTTTATTGCAAAATAACAAAAGATGCAACATTTCAATATGTTTTCTAAATTTCTCTAGAAAAATATAAGAATATGCAGTATTTCTATTTGTATTCTTACTTTTTTATTGCAAAATAACAAAAGATGCAATATTTCAATATGTTTTCTAACTTTTCTCTAAAAAAATATAACAATATGCAGTATTTCTATTTGCATTCTAACTTTTTTGTTGCAAACTAACAAAAGATGCAATATTTCAATATGTTTTCTAAATTTCCCTAGAAAAATATAACAATATGCAGTATTTCTATTTGCATTCAAACTTTTTTATTGCAAAATAACAAAAGATGCAATATTTCAATATGTTTTCTAAATTTCTCTAGAAAAATATAACAATATGCAGTATTTCTATTTGCATTCTAACTTTTTTATTGCAAAATAACAAAAGATGCAATATTTCAATATGTTTTCTAAATTTCTCTAGAAAAATATAACAATATGCAGTATTTCTATTTGCATTCTAATTTTTTTGTTGCAAACTAACAAAAGATGCAATATTTCAATATGTTTTCTAAATTTCTCTAGAAAAATATAACAATATGCAGTATTTCTATTTGCATTCTAACTTTTTTATTGCAAAATAACAAAAGATGCAATATTTCAATATGTTTTCTAAATTTCCCTAGAAAAATATAACAATATGCAGTATTTCTATTTGTATTCTAACTTTTTTATTGCAAAATAACAAAAGATGCAATATTTAAATATGTTTTCTAAATTTCTCTAGAAAAATATAAGAATATGCAGTATTTCTATTTGCATTCTTACTTTTTTATTGCAAAATAACAAAAGATGCAATATTTTAATATGTTTTCTAACTTTTCTCTAAAAAAATATAACAATATGCAGTATTTCTATTTGCATTCTAACTTTTTTATTGCAAAATAACAAAAGATGCAATATTTCAATATGTTTTCTAACTTTTCTCTAGAAAAATATAACAATATGCAGTATTTCTATTTGCCTTCTAACTTTTTTATTGCAAAATAACAAAAGATGCAATATTTGAATATGTTTTCTAACTTTTCTCTAGAAAAATATAACTATATGCAGTATTTCTATTTGCATTCTAACATTTTTAATCCAAAATAACAAAAGATGTAATATTTCTATATGTTTTCTAAATTTCTCTAGAAAAATATAACAATATGCAGTATTTCTATTTGCATTCTAACTTTTTTATTGGAAAATAAGAAAAGATGCAATATTTCAATATGTTTTCTAAAATTCTCTAGAAAAATATAACAATATGCAGTATTTCTATTTGCATACTAACTTTTTTATTGCAAAATAAGAAAACATGCAATATTTCAATATGTTTTCTAAAATTCTCTAGAAAAATATAACAATATGCAGTATTTCTATTTGCCTTCTAACTTTTTTATTGCAAAATAACAAAAGATGCAATATTTCAATATGTTTTCTAAATTTTTCTAGAAAAATATAACAATATGCAGTATTTCTATTTGCATTCTTACTTTTTTATTGCAAAATAACAAAAGATGCAATATTTCAATATGTTTTCTAACTTTTCTTTTGAAAAATATAACAATATGCAGTATTTCTATTTGCATTCTAACTTTTTTATTGCAAAATAACAAAACATACAATATTTCAATATGTTTTCTAAATTTCTCTAGAAAATATAACAATATGCAGTATTTCTCTTTGCATTCTAACTTTTTTATTGCAAAATAACAAAAGATGCAATATTTCAATATGTTTTCTAACTTTTCTTTAGAAAAATATAACAATATGCAGTATTTCTATTTGCATTCTAACTTTTTTATTGCAAAATAACAAAAGATGCAATATTTCAATATGTTTTCTAAATTTCACTAGAAAAATATAACAATATGAAGTATTTCTATTTGCATTCTAACTTTTTTATCGCAAAATAACAAAAGATGCAATATTTCAATATGTTTTCTAACTTTTCTATAGAAAAATATAACAATATGCAGTATTTCTATTTGCATTCTAACTTTTTTATTGCAAAATAACAAAAGATGCAATATTTCAATATGTTTTCTAACTTTTCTCTAGAAAAATATAACAATATGCAGTATTTCTATTTGCATACTAACTTTTTTATTGCAAAATAACAAAAGATGCAATATTTCAATATGTTTTCTAAATTTCTCTAGAAAAATATAACAATATGCAGTATTTCTATTTGCATTCTAACTTTTTTGTTGCAAACTAACAAAAGATGCAATATTTCAATATGTTTTCTAAATTTCCCTAGAAAAATATAACAATATGCAGTATTTCTATTTGCATTCTAACTTTTTTATTGCAAAATAACAAAAGATGCAATATTTCAATATGTTTTCTAAATTTCTCTAGAAAAATATAACAATATGCAGTATTTCTATTTGCATTCTAACTTTTTTATTGCAAAATAACAAAAGATGCAATATTTCAATATGTTTTCTAAATTTCTCTAGAAAAATATAACAATATGCAGTATTTCTATTTGCATTCTAACTTTTTTGTTGCAAACTAACAAAAGATGCAATATTTCAATATGTTTTCTAAATTTCTCTAGAAAAATATAACAATATGCAGTATTTCTATTTGCATTCTAACCTTTTTATTGCAAAATAACAAAAGATGCAATATTTCAATATGTTTTCTAAATTTCCCTAGAAAAATATAACAATATGCAGTATTTCTATTTGCATTCTAACTTTTTTATTGCAAAATAACAAAAGATGCAATATTTCAATATGTTTTCTAAATTTCTCTAGAAAAATATAAGAATATGCAGTATTTCTATTTGCATTCTTACTTTTTTATTGCAAAATAACAAAAGATGCAATATTTCAATATGTTTTCTAACTTTTCTCTAAAAAAATATAACAATATGCAGTATTTCTATTTGCATTCTAACTTTTTTATTGCAAAATAACAAAAGATGCAATATTTCAATATGTTTTCTAAATTTCTCTAGAAAAATATAACAATATGCAGTATTTCTATTTGCATTCTAACTTTTTTATTGCAAAATAACAAAAGATGCAATATTTCAATATGTTTTCTAAATTTCTCTTGAAAAATATAACTATATGCAGTATTTCTATTTGCATTCTAACTTTTTTATTGCAAAATAACAAAAGATGCAATATTCCAATATGTTTTCTAACTTTTCTCTAGAAAAATATAACAATATGCAGTATTTCTATTTGCATACTAACTTTTTTATTGCAAAATAACAAAAGATGCAATATTTCAATATGTTTTCTAAATTTCTCTAGAAAAATATAACAATATGCAGTATTTCTATTTGCATTCTAACTTTTTTGTTGCAAACTAACAAAAGATGCAATATTTCAATATGTTTTCTAAATTTCTCTTGAAAAATATAACTATATGCAGTATTTCTATTTGCATTCTAACTTTTTTATTGCAAAATAACAAAAGATGCAATATTCCAATATGTTTTCTAACTTTTCTCTAGAAAAATATAACAATATGCAGTATTTCTATTTGCATACTAACTTTTTTATTGCAAAATAACAAAAGATGCAATATTTCAATATGTTTTCTAAATTTCTCTAGAAAAATATAACAATATGCAGTATTTCTATTTGCATTCTAACTTTTTTGTTGCAAACTAACAAAAGATGCAATATTTCAATATGTTTTCTTAATTTCCCTAGAAAAATATAACAATATGCAGTATTTCTATTTGCATTCTAACTTTTTTATTGCAAAATAACAAAAGATGCAATATTTCAATATGTTTTCTAAATTTCTCTAGAAAAATATAACAATATGCAGTATTTCTAATTGCATTCTAACTTTTTTATTGCAAAATAACAAAAGATGCAATATTTCAATATGTTTTCTAAATTTCTCTAGAAAAATATAACAATATGCAGTATTTCTATTTGCATTCTAACTTTTTTATTGCAAAATAACAAAAGATGCAATATTTCAATATGTTTTCTAACTTTTCTCTAGAAAAATATAACAATATGCAGTATTTCTATTTCCATTCAAACTTTTTTATTGCAAAATAACAAAAGATGCTATATTTCAATATGTTTTCTAACTTTTCTCTAGAAAAATATAAAAATATGGAGTATTTCTATTTGCATTCTAACTTTTTTATTGCAAAATAACAACAGATGCAATATTTCAAAATGTTTTCTAACTTTTCTCTAGAAAAATATAACTATATACAGTATTTCTATTTGCATTCTAACTTTTTTATTGCAAAATAACAAAAGATGCAATATTTCAATATGTTTTCTAAATTTCTCTAGAAAAATATAACAATATGCAGTATTTCTATTTGCATTCTAACTTTTTTATTGCAAAATAACAAAAGATGCAATATTTCAATATGTTTTCTAAATTTCTCTTGAAAAATATAACTATATGCTGTATTTCTATTTGCATTCTAACTATTTTATTGCAAAATAACAAAAGATGCAATATTTCAATATGTTTTCTAACTTTTCTCTAGAAAAATATAACAATATGCAGTATTTCTATTTGCATACTAACTTTTTTATTGCAAAATAACGAAAGATGCAATATTTCAATATGTTTTCTAAATTTCTCTAGAAAAATATAACAATATGCAGTATTTCTATTTGCATTCTAACTTTTTTGTTGCAAACTAACAAAAGATGCAATATTTCAATATGTTTTCTAAATTTCTCTAGAAAAATATAAGAATATGCAGTATTTCTATTTGCATTCTAACTTCTTTATTGCAAAATAACAAAAGATGCAATATTTCAATATGTTTTCTAACTTTTCTCAAGAAAAATATAACAATATGCAGTATTTCTATTTGCATTCTAACTTTTTTATTTCAAAATAACAAAAGATGCAATATTTCAATATGTTTTCTAAATTTCTCTAGAAAAATATAACAATATGCAGTATTTCTATTTGCATTCTAACTTTTTTGTTGCAAACTAACAAAAGATGCAATATTTCAATATGTTTTCTAAATTTCTCTAGAAAAATATAACAATATGCAGTATTTCTATTTGCATTCTAACTTTTTTATTGCAAAATAACAAAAGATGCAATATTTCAATATGTTTTCTAAATTTCCCTAGAAAAATATAACAATATGCAGTATTTCTATTTGCATTCTAACTTTTTTATTGCAAAATAACAAAAGATGCAACATTTCAATATGTTTTCTAAATTTCTCTAGAAAAATATAAGAATATGCAGTATTTCTATTTGTATTCTTACTTTTTTATTGCAAAATAACAAAAGATGCAATATTTCAATATGTTTTCTAACTTTTCTCTAAAAAAATATAACAATATGCAGTATTTCTATTTGCATTCTAACTTTTTTGTTGCAAACTAACAAAAGATGCAATATTTCAATATGTTTTCTAAATTTCCCTAGAAAAATATAACAATATGCAGTATTTCTATTTGCATTCAAACTTTTTTATTGCAAAATAACAAAAGATGCAATATTTCAATATGTTTTCTAAATTTCTCTAGAAAAATATAACAATATGCAGTATTTCTATTTGCATTCTAATTTTTTTGTTGCAAACTAACAAAAGATGCAATATTTCAATATGTTTTCTAAATTTCTCTAGAAAAATATAACAATATGCAGTATTTCTATTTGCATTCTAACTTTTTTATTGCAAAATAACAAAAGATGCAATATTTCAATATGTTTTCTAAATTTCCCTAGAAAAATATAACAATATGCAGTATTTCTATTTGTATTCTAACTTTTTTATTGCAAAATAACAAAAGATGCAATATTTAAATATGTTTTCTAAATTTCTCTAGAAAAATATAAGAATATGCAGTATTTCTATTTGCATTCTTACTTTTTTATTGCAAAATAACAAAAGATGCAATATTTTAATATGTTTTCTAACTTTTCTCTAAAAAAATATAACAATATGCAGTATTTCTATTTGCATTCTAACTTTTTTATTGCAAAATAACAAAAGATGCAATATTTCAATATGTTTTCTAACTTTTCTCTAGAAAAATATAACAATATGCAGTATTTCTATTTGCCTTCTAACTTTTTTATTGCAAAATAACAAAAGATGCAATATTTGAATATGTTTTCTAACTTTTCTCTAGAAAAATATAACTATATGCAGTATTTCTATTTGCATTCTAACATTTTTAATCCAAAATAACAAAAGATGTAATATTTCTATATGTTTTCTAAATTTCTCTAGAAAAATATAACAATATGCAGTATTTCTATTTGCATTCTAACTTTTTTATTGGAAAATAAGAAAAGATGCAATATTTCAATATGTTTTCTAAAATTCTCTAGAAAAATATAACAATATGCAGTATTTCTATTTGCATTCTAACTTTTTTATTGGAAAATAAGAAAACATGCAATATTTCAATATGTTTTCTAAAATTCTCTAGAAAAATATAACAATATGCAGTATTTCTATTTGCCTTCTAACTTTTTTATTGCAAAATAACAAAAGATGCAATATTTCAATATGTTTTCTAAATTTTTCTAGAAAAATATAACAATATGCAGTATTTCTATTTGCATTCTTACTTTTTTATTGCAAAATAACAAAAGATGCAATATTTCAATATGTTTTCTAACTTTTCTTTTGAAAAATATAACAATATGCAGTATTTCTATTTGCATTCTAACTTTTTTATTGCAAAATAACAAAACATACAATATTTCAATATGTTTTCTAAATTTCTCTAGAAAATATAACAATATGCAGTATTTCTCTTTGCATTCTAACTTTTTTATTGCAAAATAACAAAAGATGCAATATTTCAATATGTTTTCTAACTTTTCTTTAGAAAAATATAACAATATGCAGTATTTCTATTTGCATTCTAACTTTTTTATTGCAAAATAACAAAAGATGCAATATTTCAATATGTTTTCTAAATTTCTCTAGAAAAATATAACTATAGGCAGTATTTCTATTTGCATTCTTATTTTTATATTGCAAAATAACGAAAGATGCAATATTTCCATATGTTTTCTAACTTTTCTCTAGAAAAATATAACAATATGCAGTATTTCTATTTGCATTCAAACTTTTTTATTGCAAAATAACAAAAGATGCTATATTTCAATATGCTTTCTAACTTTTCTCTAGAAAAATATAAAAATATGGAGTATTTCTATTTGCATTCTAACTTTTTTATTGCAAAATAACAACAGATGCAATATTTCAAAATGTTTTCTAACTTTTCTCTAGAAAAATATAACTATATGCAGTATTTCTATTTGCATTCTAATTTTTTTATTGCAAAATAACAAAAGATGCAATATTTCAATATGTTTTCTAAATTTCTCTAGAAAAATATAACAATATGCAGTATTTCTATTTGCATTCTAACTTTTTTATTGCAAAATAACAAAAGATGCAATATTTCAATATGTTTTCTAAATTTCTCTTGAAAAATATAACTATATGCAGTATTTCTATTTGCATTCTAACTATTTTATTGCAAAATAACAAAAGATGCAATATTTCAATGTTTTCTAACTTTTCTCTAGAAAAATATAACAATATGCAGTATTTCTATTTGCATACTAACTTTTTTATTGCAAAATAACAAAAGATGCAATATTTCAATATGTTTTCTAAATTTCTCTAGAAAAATATAACAATATGCAGTATTTCTATTTGCATTCTAACTTTTTTGTTGCAAACTAACAAAAGATGCAATATTTCAATATGTTTTCTAAATTTCTCTAGAAAAATATAACAATATGCAGTATTTCTATTTTCATTCTAACTTTTTTATTGCAAAATAACAAAAGATGCAATATTTTAATATGTTTTCTAACTTTTCTCTAAAAAAATATAACAATATGCAGTATTTCTATTTGCATTCTAACTTTTTTATTGCAAGATAACAAAAGATGCAATATTTCAATATGTTTTCTAACTTTTCTCTAGAAAAATATAACAATATGCAGTATTTCTATTTGCCTTCTAACTTTTTTATTGCAAAATAACAAAAGATGCAATATTTGAATATGTTTTCTAACTTTTCTCTAGAAAAATATAACTATATGCAGTATTTCTATTTGCATTCTAACATTTTTAATCCAAAATAACAAAAGATGTAATATTTCTATATGTTTTCTAAATTTCTCTAGAAAAATATAACAATATGCAGTATTTCTATTTGCATTCTAACTTTTTTATTGGAAAATAAGAAAAGATGCAATATTTCAATATGTTTTCTAAAATTCTCTAGAAAAATATAACAATATGCAGTATTTCTATTTGCATTCTAACTTTTTTATTGGAAAATAAGAAAACATGCAATATTTCAATATGTTTTCTAAAATTCTCTAGAAAAATATAACAATATGCAGTATTTCTATTTGCCTTCTAACTTTTTTATTGCAAAGTAACAAAAGATGCAATATTTCAATATGTTTTCTAAATTTTTCTAGAAAAATATAACAATATGCAGTATTTCTATTTGCATTCTTACTTTTTTATTGCAAAATAACAAAAGATGCAATATTTCAATATGTTTTCTAACTTTTCTTTTGAAAAATATAACAATATGCAGTATTTCTATTTGCATTCTAACTTTTTTATTGCAAAATAACAAAACATACAATATTTCAATATGTTTTCTAAATTTCTCTAGAAAATATAACAATATGCAGTATTTCTCTTTGCATTCTAACTTTTTTATTGCAAAATAACAAAAGATGCAATATTTCAATATGTTTTCTAACTTTTCTTTAGAAAAATATAACAATATGCAGTATTTCTATTTGCATTCTAACTTTTTTATTGCAAAATAACAAAAGATGCAATATTTCAATATGTTTTCTAAATTTCTCTAGAAAAATATAACTATAGGCAGTATTTCTATTTGCATTCTTATTTTTATATTGCAAAATAACGAAAGATGCAATATTTCCATATGTTTTCTAACTTTTCTCTAGAAAAATATAACAATATGCAGTATTTCTATTTGCATTCAAACTTTTTTATTGCAAAATAACAAAAGATGCTATATTTCAATATGCTTTCTAACTTTTCTCTAGAAAAATATAAAAATATGGAGTATTTCTATTTGCATTCTAACTTTTTTATTGCAAAATAACAACAGATGCAATATTTCAAAATGTTTTCTAACTTTTCTCTAGAAAAATATAACTATATGCAGTATTTCTATTTGCATTCTAACTTTTTTATTGCAAAATAACAAAAGATGCAATATTTCAATATGTTTTCTAAATTTCTCTAGAAAAATATAACAATATGCAGTATTTCTATTTGCATTCTAACTTTTTTATTGCAAAATAACAAAAGATGCTATATTTCAATATGTTTTCTAACTTTTCTCTAGAAAAATATAAAAATATGGAGTATTTCTATTTGCATTCTAACTGTTTTATTGCAAAATAACAACAGATGCAATATTTCAAAATGTTTTCTAACTTTTCTCTAGAAAAATATAACTATATGCAGTATTTCTATTTGCATTCTAATTTTTTTATTGCAAAATAACACAAGATGCAATATTTCAATATGTTTTCTAAATTTCTCTAGAAAAATATAACAATATGCAGTATTTCTATTTGCATTCTAACTTTTTTATTGCAAAATAAAAGATGCAATATTTCAATATGTTTTCTAAATTTCTCTTGAAAAATATAACTATATGCAGTATTTCTATTTGCATTCTAACTATTTTATTGCAAAATAACAAAAGATGCAATATTTCAATGTTTTCTAACTTTTCTCTAGAAAAATATAACAATATGCAGTATTTCTATTTGCATACTAACTTTTTTATTGCAAAATAACAAAAGATGCAATATTTCAATATGTTTTCTAAATTTCTCTAGAAAAATATAACAATATGCAGTATTTCTATTTGCATTCTAACTTTTTTGTTGCAAACTAACAAAAGATGCAATATTTCAATATGTTTTCTAAATTTCTCTAGATAAATATAACAATATGCAGTATTTCTATTTTCATTCTAACTTTTTGATTGCAAAATAACAAAAGATGCAATATTTCAATATGTTTTCTAAATTTCTCTAGAAAAATATAACAATATGCAGTATTTCTCTTTGCATTCTAACTTTTTTATTGCAAAATAACAAAAGATGCAATATTTCAATATGTTTTCTAACTTTTCTCTAGAAAAATATAACAATATGCAGTATTTCTATTTGCATTCTAACTTTTTTATTGCAAAATAACAAAAGATGCAATATTTCAATATGTTTTCTAAATTTCTCTTGAAAAATATAACAATATGCAGTATTTCTATTTGCATTCTAACTTTTTTGTTGCAAACTAACAAAAGATGCAATATTTCTATATGTTTTCTAACTTTTCTCTAGAAAAATATAACAATATGCAGTATTTCTATTTGCATACTAACTTTTTTATTGCAAAATAACAAAAGATGCAATATTTCAATATGTTTTCTAAAGTTCTCTAGAAAAATATAACAATATGCAGTATTTCTATTTGCATTCTAACTTTTTTGTTGCAAACTAACAAAAGATGCAATATTTCAATATGTTTTCTAAATTTCCCTAGAAAAATATAACAATATGCAGTATTTCTATTTGCATTCTAACTTTTTTATTGCAAAATAACAAAAGATGCAATATTTCAATATGTTTTCTAAATTTCTCTAGAAAAATATAACACTATGCAGTATTTCTATTTGCATTCTAACTTTTTTATTGCAAAATAACAAAAGATGCAATATTTCAATATGTTTTCTAAATTTCTCTAGAAAAATATAACAATATGCAGTATTTCTATTTGCATTCTAACTTTTTTGTTGCAAACTAACAAAAGATGCAATATTTCAATATGTTTTCTAAATTTCTCTAGAAAATATAACAATATGCAGTATTTCTATTTGCATTCTAACTTTTTTATTGCAAAATAACAAAGGTGCAATATTTCAATATGTTTTCTAAATTTCCCTAGAAAAATATAACAATATGCAGTATTTCTATTTGCATTCTAACTTTTTTATTGCAAAATAACAAAAGATGCAATATTTCAATATGTTTTCTAAATTTCTCTAGAAAAATATAAGAATATGCAGTATTTCTATTTGCATTCTTACTTTTTTATTGCAAAATAACAAAAGATGCAATATTTCAATATGTTTTCTAACTTTTCTCTAGAAAAATATAACAATATGCAGTATTTCTATTTGCATTCTAACATTTTTATTGCAAAATAACAAAAGATGCAATATTTCAATATGTTTTCTAAATTTCTCTAGAAAAATATAACAATATGCAGTATTTCTATTTGCATTCTAACTTTTTTATTGCAAAATAACAAAAGATGCAATATTTCAATATGTTTTCTAACTTTTCTCTAGAAAAATATAACAATATGCAGTATTTCTATTTGCCTTCTAACTTTTTTATTGCAAAATAACAAAAGATGCAATATTTGAATATGTTTTCTAACTTTTCTCTAGAAAAATATAACTATATGCAGTATTTCTATTTGCATTCTAACATTTTTAATCCAAAATAACAAAAGATGTAATATTTCTATATGTTTTCTAAATTTCTCTAGAAAAATATAACAATATGCAGTATTTCTAATTGCATTCTAACTTTTTTATTGCAAAATAACAAAAGATGCAATATTTCAATATGTTTTCTAAAATTCTCTAGAAAAATATAACAATATGCAGTATTTCTATTTGCCTTCTAACTTTTTTATTGCAAAATAACAAAAGATGCAATATTTCAATATGTTTTCTAAATTTTTCTAGAAAAATATAACAATATGCAGTATTTCTATTTGCATTCTTACTTTTTTATTGCAAAATAACAAAAGATGCAATATTTCAATATGTTTTCTAACTTTTCTTTTGAAAAATATAACAATATGCAGTATTTCTATTTGCATTCTAACTTTTTTATTGCAAAATAACAAAACATACAATATTTCAATATGTTTTCTAAATTTCTCTAGAAAATATAACAATATGCAGTATTTCTCTTTGCATTCTAACTTTTTTATTGCAAAATAACAAAAGATGCAATATTTCAATATGTTTTCTAACTTTTCTCTAGAAAAATATAACAATGTGCAGTATTTCTATTTGCATTCTTACTTTTTTATTGCAAAATAACAAAAGATGCAATATTTCAATATATTTTCTAACTTTTCTCTAGAAAAATATAACAATATGCAGCATTTCTATTTGCATTCTAACTTTTTTATTGCAAAATAACAAAAGATGCAATATTTCAATATGTTTTCTAAATTTGTCTAGAAAAATATAACAATATGAAGTATTTCTATTTGCATTCTAACATTTTTATTGCAAAACAACAAAAGAAGCAATATTTCAATATGTTTTCTAACTTTTCTCTAGAAAAATATAACAATATGCAGTATTTCTATTTGCATTCGAACTTTTTTATTGCAAAATAACAAAAGATGCAATATTTCAATATGTTTTCTAAATTTCTCTAGAAAAATATAAACATATGCAGTATTTCTATTTGCATTCAAACATTTTTATTGCAAAATAACAAAAGATGCAATATTTCAATATGTTTTCTAACTTTTCTCTAGAAAAATATAACAATATGCAGTATTTCTATTTGCCTTCTAACTTTTTTATTGCAAAATAACAAAAGATGCAATATTTCAATATGTTTTCTAAATTTCTCTAGAAAAATATAACTATATGCAGTATTTCTCTTTGCATTCTTACTTTTTTATTGCAAAATAACAAAAGATGCAATATTTCAATATGTTTTCTAACTTTTCTCTAGAAAAATATAACAATATGCAGTATTTCTATTTGCATTCTAACATTTTTAATCCAAAATAACAAAAGATGCAATATGTCTATGTTTTCTAAATTTCTCTAGAAAAATATAACAATATGCAGTATTTCTATTTGCATTCTTACTTTTTTATTGCAAAATAACAAAAGATGCAATATTTCAATATGTTTTCTAAATTTCTCTAGAAAAATATAACAATATGCAGTATTTCTATTTGCATTCTAACTTTTTTATTGCAAAATAACAAAAGATGCAATATTTCAATATGTTTTCTAAATTTCTCTTGAAAAATATAACTATATGCAGTAATTCTATTTGCATTCTAACTTTTTTATTGCAAAATAACAAAAGATGCAATATTTCAATATGTTTTCTAAATTTCTCTAGAAAAATCTAACAATATGCAGCATTTCTATTTGCATACTAACTTTTTATTGGAAAATAACAAAAGATGCAATATTTCAATATGTTTTCTAAATTTCTCTAGAAAAATATAACAATATGCAGTATTTCTATTTGCACTCTAACTTTTTTATTGCAAAATAACAAAAGATCCAATATTTCAATATGTTTTCTAACTTTTCTCTAGAAAAATATAACAATATGCAGTATTTCTATTTGCATTCTTACTTCTTTATTGCAAAATAACAAAAGATGCAATATTTCAATATGTTTTCTAACTTTTCTCAAGAAAAATATAACAATATGCAGTATTTCTATTTGCATTCTAACTTTTTTATTGCAAAATAACAAAAGATGCAATATTTCAATATGTTTTCTGAATTTCTCTAGAAAAATATAACAATATGCAGTATTTCTATTTGCATTCTAACTTTTTTATTGCAAAATAACAAAAGATGCAATATTTCAATATGTTTTCTAACTTTTCTCTAGAAAAATATAACAATATGCAGTATTTCTATTTGCATTCTAACTTTTTTATTGCAAAATAACAAAAGATGCAATATTTCAATATGTTTTCTAACTTTTCTCTAGAAAAATATAACAATATGCAGTATTTTTATTTGCATTCTAACTTTTTTATTGCAAAATAACAAAAGATGCAATATTTCAATATGTTTTCTAACTTTTCTCAACAAAAATATAACAATATGCAGTATTTCTATTTGCATTCTAACTTTTTTATTGCAAAATAACAAAAGATGCAATATTTCAATATGTCTTGTAAATTTCTCTAGAAAAATATTACAATATGCAGTATTTCTATTTGCATTCTTACTTTTTTATTGCAAAATAACAAAAGATGCAATATTTCAATATGTTTTCTAAATTTCTCTAGAAAAATATAAAATATGCAGTATTTCTAATTGCATTCTAACTTTTTTATTGCAAAATAACAAAAGATGCAATATTTCAATATGTTTTCTAAATTTCTCTAGAAAAATATAACAATATGCAGTATTTCTATTTGCATTCTTATTTTTTATTGCAAAATAACAAAAGATGCAATATTTCAATATGTTTTTTAACTTTTCTCTAGAAAAATATAACAATATGCAGTATTTCTATTTGCATTCTTATTTTTTATTGCAAAATTACAAAAGATGCAATATTTCAATATGTTTTCTAACTTTTCTCTAGAATAATATAACAATATGCAGTATTTCTATTTGCATTCTAACTTTTTTATTGCAAAATAACAAAAGATGCAATATTTCAATGTTTTCTAACTTTTCTCTAGAAAAATATAACAATATGCGGTATTACTATTTGCATTCTAAATTTTTTATTGCAAAATAACAAAAGATGCAATATTTCAATATGTTTTCTAAAATTCTCTAGAAAAATATAACAATATACAGTATTTCTATTTGCATTCTAACTTTTTTATTGCAAAATAACAAAAGATGCAATATTTCAATATGTTTTCTAACTTTTCTCTAGAAAAATATAACAATATGCAGTATTTCTATTTGCATTCTAACTTTTTTATTGCAAAATAACAAAAGATGCAATATTTCAATATGTTTTCTAACTTTTCTCTAGAAAAATATAACAATATGCAGTATTTTTATTTGCATTCTAACTTTTTTATTGCAAAATAACAAAAGATGCAATATTTCAATATGTTTTCTAACTTTTCTCAACAAAAATATAACAATATGCAGTATTTCTATTTGCATTCTAACTTTTTTATTGCAAAATAACAAAAGATGCAATATTTCAATATGTCTTGTAAATTTCTCTAGAAAAATATAACAATATGCAGTATTTCTATTTGCATTCTAACTTTTTTATTGCAAAATAACAAAAGATGCAATATTTCAATATGTCTTGTAAATTTCTCTAGAAAAATATAAAATATGCAGTATTTCTAATTGCATTCTAACTTTTTTATTGCAAAATAACAAAAGATGCAATATTTCAATATGTTTTCTAAATTTCTCTAGAAAAATATAACAATATGCAGTATTTCTATTTGCATTCTTATTTTTTATTGCAAAATAACAAAAGATGCAATATTTCAATATGTTTTTTAACTTTTCTCTAGAAAAATATAACAATATGCAGTATTTCTATTTGCATTCTTATTTTTTATTGCAAAATTACAAAAGATGCAATATTTCAATATGTTTTCTAACTTTTCTCTAGAATAATATAACAATATGCAGTATTTCTATTTGCATTCTAACTTTTTTATTGCAAAATAACAAAAGATGCAATATTTCAATGTTTTCTAACTTTTCTCTAGAAAAATATAACAATATGCGGTATTACTATTTGCATTCTAAATTTTTTATTGCAAAATAACAAAAGATGCAATATTTCAATATGTTTTCTAAAATTCTCTAGAAAAATATAACAATATGCAGTATTTCTATTTGCATTCTAACTTTTTTATTGCAAAATAACAAAAGATGCAATATTTCAATATGTTTTCTAAATTTCTCTAGAAAAATATAACAATATGCAGTATTTCTAGTTGCATTCTTACTTTTGTATTGCAACATAACAAAAGATGCAATATTTCAATATGTTTTCTAAATTTCTCTAGAAAAATATAACTATATGCAGTATTTCTATTTGCATACTAACTTTTTTATTGCAAAATAACAAAAGATGCAATATTTCAATATGTTTTCTAACTTTTCTCTAGAAAAATATCAAAATATGCAATATTCTTATTTGCATTCTAACTTTTTATTGCAAAATAACAAAAGATGCAATATTTCAATATGTTTTCTAAATTTCTCTAGAAAAATAAAACAATATGCAGTATTTCTATTTGCATTCTAACTTTTTTATTGCAAAATAACAAAAGATGCAATATTTCAATATGTTTTCTAACTTTTCTCTAGAATAATATAACAATATGCAGTATTTCTATTTGCATTCTAACTTTTTTATTGCAAAATAACAAAAGATGCAATATTTCAATATGTTTTCTAACATTTCTCTAGAAAAATATAACAATATGCAGTATTTCTATTTGCATTCTAACTTTTTTATTGAAAAATAACAAAAGATGCAATATTTCTATATGTTTTCTAAATTTCTTTAGAAAAATATAACAATATGCAGTATTTCTATTTGCATTCTAGCTTTTTTATTGCAAAATAACAAAAGATGCAATATTTCAATATGTTTTCTAACTTTTCTCTAGAAAAATATAACAATATGCAGTATTTCTATTTGCATTCTAACATTTTTATTCCAAAATTACAGAAGATGCAATATTTCAATAGGTTTTCTAACTTTTCTATTGAAAAAAAAACAAAATATGCAGCATTCCTATTTGCATTCTAACTTTTTTATTGCAAAATAACAAAAGATGCAATATTTCAATATGTTTTCTAACTTTTCAATTGAAGAATATAAAATATGCAATATTCCTATTTGCATTCTAACTTTTTTATTGCAAAATAACAAAAGATGCAATATTTCAATATGTTTTCTAACTTTTCTATTGATAAATACCAAAATATGCATTATTCCTATTTGCATTTTCACTTTTTTATTGCAAAATAACAAAAGATGCAATATTTCAATATGTTTTCTAACTTTTCTATTGAAAAATATAACAATATGCAGCATTCCTATTTGCATTCTAACTTTTTTATTGCAAAATAACAAAAGATGCAATATTTCAATATGTTTTCTAACTTTTCTATTGAAAAATAACAAAATATGCAGTATTCCTATTTGCATTCTAACTTTTTTATTGCAAAATAACAAAAGATGCAATATTTCAATATGTTTTCTAACTTTTCTATTGGAAAAGACAAAATATGCAGTATTCTAATTTGCATTGTACCTTTTTTATTGCAAAATAACAAAAGATGCAATATTTCAATATGTTTTCTAACTTTTCTATTGAAAAATACCAAATATGCAGTATTCCTATTTGCATTCTAACTCTTTTATTGCCAAATAACAAAAGATGCAATATTTCAATATGTTTTCTAACTTTACTATTGAAAAATACCAAAATATGCAATATTCCTATTTGCATTCTAACTTTTTTATTGCAAAATAACAAAAGATGCAATATTTCGATATGTTTTCTAACTTTTCTATTGAAAAAGACAAAATATGCAGTATTCCTATTTGCATTCTAACTTTTTATTGCAAAATAACAAAAGATGCAATATTTCAATATGTTTTCTAACTTTTCTATTGAAAAATATAACAATATGCAGCATTCCTACTTGCATTCTAACTTTTTTATTGCAAAATAACAAAAGATGCAATATTTCAATATGTTTTCTAACTTTTCTATTGAAAAAGACCAAAATATGCAGTATTCCTATTTGAATTCGAACTTTTTTATTGCAAAATAACAAAAGATGCAATATTTCAATATGTTTTCTAACTTTTCTATTGATAAATACCAAAATATGCAGTATTCCTATTTGCATTCTAACTTTTTTATTGCAAAAAAACAAAAGATGCAATATTTCAATAGGTTTTCTAACTTTTCTATTGAAAAAAAAACAAAATATGCAGCATTCCTATTTGCATTCTAACTTTTTTATTGCAAAATAACAAAAGATGCAATATTTCAATATGTTTTCTAACTTTTCTATTGAAAAATACCAAAATATGCAGTATTCCTATTTGCATTCTAACTTTTTTATTGCGAAATAACAAAAGATGCAATATTTCAATATGTTTTCTAACTTTTCTATTGAAAAATATCAAAATATGCAGTATTCCTATTTGCATTCTAAAATTTTTATTGCAAAATAACAAAAGATGCAATATTTCAATATGTTTTCTAACTTTTCTATTGAAAAATATAACAATATGCAGCATTCCTATTTGCATTCTAACTTTTTTATTGCAAAATAACAAAAGATGCAATATTTCAATATGTTTTCTAACTTTTCTACTGATAAATACAAAAATATGCAGTATTCCAATTTGCATTCTAACTTATTTATTGCAAAATAACAAAAGATGCAATATTTCAATATGTTTTCTAACTTTTCTATTGAAAAATATAACAATATGCAGCATTCCTATTTGCATTCTAACTTTTTATTGCAAAATAACAAAAGATGCAATATTTCAATATGTTTTCTAACTTTTCTATTGAAAAATATAACAATATGCAGCATTCCTATTTGCATTCTAAATTTTTTATTGCAAAATAACAAAAGATGCAATATTTCAATATGTTTTCTAACTTTTCTATTGAAAAATATAACAATATTCAGCAATCCTATTTGCATTCTAACTTTTGTATTGCAAAATAACAAAAGATGCAATATTTCAATATGTTTTCTAACTTTTCTATTGAAAAATACCAAAATATGCAGTATTCCTATTTGCATTCTAACTTTTTTATTGCAAAATAACAAAAGATGCAATATTTCAATATGTTTTCTAACTTTTCTATTGAAAAATATCAAAATATGCAGTATTCCTATTTGCATTCTAACTTTTTTATAGCAAAATATCAAAAGATGCAATATTTCAATATGTTTTCTAACTTTTCTATTGATAAATACCAAAATATGCAGTATTCCTATTTGCATTCTAACTTTTTTATTGCAAAATAACAAAAGATGCAATATTTCAATATGTTTTCTAACTTTTCTATTGAAAAATACCAAAATATGCAGTATTCCTATTTGCATTCTAACTTTTTTATTGCAAAATAACAAAAGATGCAATATTTCAATATGTTTTCTAACTTGTCTATTGAAAAATATCAAAATATGCAGTATTCCTATTTGCATTCTAAGTTTTTTATTGCAAAATAACAAAAGATGCAATATTTCAATATGTTTTCTAACTTTTCTATTGATAAATACCAAAATATGCAGTATTCCTATTTGCATTCTAACTTTTTTATTGCAAAATAACAAATGATGCAATATTTCAATATGTTTTCTAACTTTTCTATTGAAAAATACCAAAATATGCAGTATTCCTATTTGCATTCTAACTTTTTTATTGCAAAATAACAAAAGATGCAATATTTCAATATGTTTTCTAACTTTTCTATTGATAAATACCAAAATATGCAGTATTCCTATTTGCATTCTAACTTTTTTATTGCAAAAAAACAAAAGATGCAATATTTCAATAGGTTTTCTAACTTTTCTATTGAAAAAAAAACAAAATATGCAGCATTCCTATTTGCATTCTAACTTTTTTATTGCAAAATAACAAAAGATGCAATATTTCAATATGTTTTCTAACTTTTCTATTGAAAAATACCAAAATATGCAGTATTCCTATTTGCATTCTAACTTTTTTATTGCGAAATAACAAAAGATGCAATATTTCAATATGTTTTCTAACTTTTCTATTGAAAAATATCAAAATATGCAGTATTCCTATTTGCATTCTAAATTTTTTATTGCAAAATAACAAAAGATGCAATATTTCAATATGTTTTCTAACTTTTCTATTGAAAAATATAACAATATGCAGCATTCCTATTTGCATTCTAACTTTTTTATTGCAAAATAACAAAAGATGCAATATTTCAATATGTTTTCTAACTTTTCTACTGATAAATACCAAAATATGCAGTATTCCAATTTGCATTCTAACTTATTTATTGCAAAATAACAAAAGATGCAATATTTCAATATGTTTTCTAACTTTTCTATTGAAAAATATAACAATATGCAGCATTCCTATTTGCATTCTAACTTTTTATTGCAAAATAACAAAAGATGCAATATTTCAATATGTTTTCTAACTTTTCTATTGAAAAATATAACAATATTCAGCAATCCTATTTGCATTCTAACTTTTGTATTGCAAAATAACAAAAGATGCAATATTTCAATATGTTTTCTAACTTTTCTATTGAAAAATATCAAAATATGCAGTATTCCTATTTGCATTCTAACTTTTTTATAGCAAAATATCAAAAGATGCAATATTTCAATATGTTTTCTAACTTTTCTATTGATAAATACCAAAATATGCAGTATTCCTATTTGCATTCTAACTTTTTTATTGCAAAATAACAAAAGATGCAATATTTCAATATGTTTTCTAACTTTTCTATTGAAAAATACCAAAATATGCAGTATTCCTATTTGCATTCTAACTTTTTTATTGCAAAATAACAAAAGATGCAATATTTCAATATGTTTTCTAACTTGTCTATTGAAAAATATCAAAATATGCAGTATTCCTATTTGCATTCTAAGTTTTTTATTGCAAAATAACAAAAGATGCAATATTTCAATATGTTTTCTAACTTTTCTATTGATAAATACCAAAATATGCAGTATTCCTATTTGCATTCTAACTTTTTTATTGCAAAATAACAAATGATGCAATATTTCAATATGTTTTCTAACTTTTCTATTGAAAAATACCAAAATATGCAGTATTCCTATTTGCATTCTAACTTTTTTATTGCAAAATAACAAAAGATGCAATATTTCAATATGTTTTCTAACTTTTCTATTGATAAATACCAAAATATGCAGTATTCCTACTTGCATTCTAAATTTTTATTGCAAAATAACACAAGATGCAATATTTCAATATGTTTTCTAACTTTTCTATTCAAAAATATAACAATATGAAGCATTCCTATTTGCATTCTGACTTTTCTATTGCAAAATAACAAAAGATGCAATATTACAATATGTTTTCTAACTTTTCTATTGAAAAATATATAATATGCAGTATTCCTATTTGCATTCTAACTTTTTTATTGCAAAATAACAAACGATGCAACATTTCAATATGTTTTCTAACTTTTCTATAGATAAATACCAAAATAAGCAGTATTCCTATTTGCATTCTAACTTTCTAATTGCAAAATAACAAAAGATGCAATATTTCAATATGTTTTCTAACTTTTCTATTGAAAAATATATAATATGCAGTATTCCTATTTGCATTCTAACTTTTTTATTGCAAAATAACAAAAGATGCAACATTTCAATATGTTTTCTAACTTTTCTATAGATAAATACCAAAATATGCAGTATTCCTATGTGCATTCTAACTTTTTTATTGCAAAATAACAAAAGATGCAATATTTCAATATGTTTTCTAACTTTTGTATTGATAAATACCAAAATATGCAGTATTCCTATTTGCATTCTAACTTTTTTTTGCAAAATAACAAAAGATGCAATATTTCAATAGGTTTTCTAACTTTTCTATTGAAAAAAAAACAAAATATGCAGCATTCCTATTTGCATTCTAACTTTTTTATTGCAAAATAACAAAAGATGCAATATTTCAATATGTTTTCTAACTTTTCTATTGATAAAAAATAACAATATTTAGCAATCCTATTTGCATTCTAACTCTTTTATTGCAAAATAACAAAAGATGCAATATTTCAATATGTTTTCTAACTTTTCTATTGAAAAATATAACAATATGCAGCAATCCTATTTGCATTCTAACTTTTTTATTGCAAAATAACAAAAGATGCAATATTTCAATATGTTTTCTAACTTTTCTATTGATAAATACCAAAATATGCAGTATTCCTATTTGCATTCTAACTTTTTTATTGCAAAATAACAAAAGATGCAATATTTCAATAGGTTTTCTAACTTTTCTATTGAAAAAAAAACAAAATATGCAGCATTCCTATTTGCATTCTAACTTTTTTATTGCAAAATAACAAAAGATGCAATATTTCAATATGTTTTCTAACTTTTCTATTGATAAAAAATAACAATATTTAGCAATCCTATTTGCATTCTAACTCTTTTATTGCAAAATAACAAAAGATGCAATATTTCAATATGTTTTCTAACTTTTCTATTGAAAAATATAACAATATGCAGCATTCCTATTTGCATTCTAACTTTTTTATTGTAAAATAACAAAAGATGCAATATTTCAATATGTTTTCTAACTTTTCTTTTGAAAAATATAACAATATGCAGCATTCCTATTTGCATTCTAACGTTTTATTGCAAAATAACAAAGATTCAATATTTCAATATGTTTTCTAACTTTTCTATTGAAAAATATAACAATATGCAGCATTCCTATTTGCATTCTAACTTTTTTATTGCAAAATAACAAAAGATGCAATATTTCAATATGTTTTCTAACTTTTCTATTGATAAAAAATAACAATATTTAGCAATCCTATTTGCATTCTAACTCTTTTATTGCAAAATAACAAAAGATGCAATATTTCAATATGTTTTCTAACTTTTCTATTGAAAAATATAACAATATGCAGCATTCCTATTTGCATTCTAACTTTTTTATTGTAAAATAACAAAAGATGCAATATTTCAATATGTTTTCTAACTTTTCTTTTGAAAAATATAACAATATGCAGCATTCCTATTTGCATTCTAACGTTTTATTGCAAAATAACAAAGATTCAATATTTCAATATGTTTTCTAACTTTTCTATTGAAAAATATAACAATATGCAGCATTCCTATTTGCATTCTAACTTTTTTATTGCAAAATAACAAAAGATGCAATATTTCAATATGTTTTCTAACTTTCTATAGATAAATTCCAAAATATGCAGTATTCCTATTTGCATTCTAACTTTTTTATTGCAAAATAACAAAAGATGCAATATTTCAATATGTTTTCTAACTTTTGTATTGAAAAATATAACAATATGCAGCAATCCTATTTGCATTCTAACTTTTTTATTGCAAAATAACAAAAGATGCAATATTTCAATATGTTTTCTAACTTTTCTATTGATAAATACCAAAATATGCAGTATTCCTATTTGCATTCTAACTTTTTTATTGCAAAATAACAAAAGATGCAATATTTCAATATGTTTTCTAACTTTTCTATTGAAAAATATAACAATATGCAGCATTCCTATTTGCATTCTAACTTTTTTATTGCAAAATAACAAAAGATGCAATATTTCAATATGTTTTCTAACTTTCTATAGATAAATTCCAAAATATGCAGTATTCCTATTTGCATTCTAACTTTTTTATTGCAAAATAACAAAAGATGCAATATTTCAATATGTTTTCTAACTTTTGTATTGAAAAATATAACAATATGCAGCAATCCTATTTGCATTCTAACTTTTTTATTGCAAAATAACAAAAGATGCAATATTTCAATATGTTTTCTAACTTTTCTATTGATAAATACCAAAATATGCAGTATTCCTATTTGCATTCTAACTTTTTTATTGCAAAATAACAAAAGATGCAATATTTCAATATGTTTTCTAACTTTTCTATTGAAAAATATAACAATATGCAGCATTCCTATTTGCATTCTAACTTTTTATTGCAAAATAACAAAAGATGCAATATTTCAATATGTTTTCTAACTTTTCTATTCAAAAATATAACAATATGCAGCATTCCTATTTGCATTCTAAATTTTTTATTGCAAAATAACAAAAGATGCAATATTTCAATATGTTTTCTAACTTTTCTATTTAAAAATATAACAATCTTCAGCAATCCTATTTGCATTCTAACTTTTGTATTGCAAAATAACAAAAGATGCAATATTTCAATATGTTTTCTAACTTTTCTATTGAAAAATACCAAAATATGCAGTATTCCTATTTGCATTCTAACTTTTTTATTGCAAAATAACAAAAGATGCAATATTTCAATATGTTTTCTAACTTTTCTATTGAAAAATATCAAAATATGCAGTATTCCTATTTGCATTCTAACTTTTTTATAGCAAAATATCAAAAGATGCAATATTTCAATATGTTTTCTAACTTTTCTATTGATAAATACCAAAATATGCAGTATTCCTATTTGCATTCTAACTTTTTTATTGCAAAATAACAAAAGATGCAATATTTCAATATGTTTTCTAACTTTTCTATTGAAAAATACCAAAATATGCAGTATTCCTATTTGCATTCTAACTTTTTTATTGCAAAATAACAAAAGATGCAATATTTCAATATGTTTTCTAACTTTTCTATTCAAAAATATAACAATATGAAGCATTCCTATTTGCATTCTAACTTTTTTATTGCAAAATAACAAAAGATGCAATATTACAATATGTTTTCTAACTTTTCTATTGAAAAATATATAATATGCAGTATTCCTATTTGCATTCTAACTTTTTTATTGCAAAATAACAAACGATGCAACATTTCAATATGTTTTCTAACTTTTCTATAGATAAATACCAAAATAAGCAGTATTCCTATTTGCATTCTAACTTTCTAATTGCAAAATAACAAAAGATGCAATATTTCAATATGTTTTCTAACTTTTCTATTGAAAAATATATAATATGCAGTATTCCTATTTGCATTCTAACTTTTTTATTGCAAAATAACAAAAGATGCAACATTTCAATATGTTTTCTAACTTTTCTATAGATAAATACCAAAATATGCAGTATTCCTATGTGCATTCTAACTTTTTTATTGCAAAATAACAAAAGATGCAATATTTCAATATGTTTTCTAACTTTTGTATTGAAAAATATAACAATATGCAGCAATCCTATTTGCATTCTAACTTTTTTATTGCAAAATAACAAAAGATGCAATATTTCAATATGTTTTCTAACTTTTCTATTGATAAATACCAAAATATGCAGTATTCCTATTTGCATTCTAACTTTTTTATTGCAAAATAACAAAAGATGCAATATTTCAATAGGTTTTCTAACTTTTCTATTGAAAAAAAAACAAAATATGCAGCATTCCTATTTGCATTCTAACTTTTTTATTGCAAAATAACAAAAGATGCAATATTTCAATATGTTTTCTAACTTTTCTATTGATAAAAAATAACAATATTTAGCAATCCTATTTGCATTCTAACTCTTTTATTGCAAAATAACAAAAGATGCAATATTTCAATATGTTTTCTAACTTTTCTATTGAAAAATATAACAATATGCAGCATTCCTATTTGCATTCTAACTTTTTTATTGTAAAATAACAAAAGATGCAATATTTCAATATGTTTTCTAACTTTTCTTTTGAAAAATATAACAATATGCAGCATTCCTATTTGCATTCTAACGTTTTATTGCAAAATAACAAAGATTCAATATTTCAATATGTTTTCTAATTTTTCTATTGAAAAATATAACAATATGCAGCATTCCTATTTGCATTCTAACTTTTTATTGAAAAATAACAAAAGATGCAATATTTCAATATGTTTTCTAACTTTTCTATTGGAAAATATAACAATATGCAGCATTCCTATTTGCATTCTAACTTTTTTATTGCAAAATAACAAAAGATGCAATATTTCAATATGTTTTCTAACTTTTCTATTGATAAATACCAAAATATGCAGTATTCCTATTTGCATTCTAACTTTTTTATTGCAAAATAACAAAAGATGCAATATTTCAATATGTTTTCTAACTTTTCTATTGAAAAATATAACAATATGCAGCATTCCTATTTGCATTCTAACTTTTTTATTGCAAAATAACAAAAGATGCAATATTTCAATATGTTTTCTAACTTTCTATAGATAAATTCCAAAATATGCAGTATTCCTATTTGCATTCTAACTTTTTCATTGCAAAATAACAAAAGATGCAATATTTCAATATGTTTTCTAACTTTTGTATTGAAAAATATAACAATATGCAGCATTCCTATTTGCATTCTAACGTTTTATTGCAAAATAACAAAGATTCAATATTTCAATATGTTTTCTAATTTTTCTATTGAAAAATATAACAATATGCAGCATTCCTATTTGCATTCTAACTTTTTATTGAAAAATAACAAAAGATGCAATATTTCAATATGTTTTCTAACTTTTCTATTGGAAAATATAACAATATGCAGCATTCCTATTTGCATTCTAACTTTTTTATTGCAAAATAACAAAAGATGCAATATTACAATATGTTTTCTAACTTTTCTATTGAAAAATATATAATATGCAGTATTCCTATTTGCATTCTAACTTTTTTATTGCAAAATAACAAACGATGCAACATTTCAATATGTTTTCTAACTTTTCTATAGATAAATACCAAAATAAGCAGTATTCCTATTTGCATTCTAACTTTCTAATTGCAAAATAACAAAAGATGCAATATTTCAATATGTTTTCTAACTTTTGTATTGAAAAATATAACAATATGCAGCAATCCTATTTGCATTCTAACTTTTTTAGTGCAAAATAACAAAAGATGCAATATTTCAATATGTTTTCTAACTTTTCTATTGATAAATACCAAAATATGCAGTATTCCTATTTGCATTCTAACTTTTTTATTGCAAAATAACAAAAGATGCAATATTTCAATAGGTTTTCTAACTTTTCTATTGAAAAAAAAACAAAATATGCAGCATTCCTATTTGCATTCTAACTTTTTTATTGCAAAATAACAAAAGATGCAATATTTCAATATGTTTTCTAACTTTTCTATTGATAAAAAATAACAATATTTAGCAATCCTATTTGCATTCTAACTCTTTTATTGCAAAATAACAAAAGATGCAATATTTCAATATGTTTTCTAACTTTTCTATTGAAAAATATAACAATATGCAGCATTCCTATTTGCATTCTAAATTTTTTATTGCAAAATAACAAAAGATGCAATATTTCAATATGTTTTCTGACTTTTCTATTGAAAAATATAACAATCTTCAGCAATCCTATTTGCATTCTAACTTTTGTATTGCAAAATAACAAAAGATGCAATATTTCAATATGTTTTCTAACTTTTCTATTGAAAAATACCAAAATATGCAGTATTCCTATTTGCATTCTAACTTTTTTATTGCAAAATAACAAAAGATGCAATATTTCAATATGTTTTCTAACTTTTCTATTGAAAAATATCAAAATATGCAGTATTCCTATTTGCATTCTAACTTTTTTATAGCAAAATATCAAAAGATGCAATATTTCAATATGTTTTCTAACTTTTCTATTGATAAATACCAAAATATGCAGTATTCCTATTTGCATTCTAACTTTTTTATTGCAAAATAACAAAAGATGCAATATTTCAATATGTTTTCTAACTTTTCTATTGAAAAATACCAAAATATGCAGTATTCCTATTTGCATTCTAACTTTTTTATTGCAAAATAACAAAAGATGCAATATTTCAATATGTTTTCGAACTTGTCTATTGAAAAATATCATAATATGCAGTATTCCTATTTGCATTCTAAGTTTTTTATTGCAAAATAACAAAAGATGCAATATTTCAATATGTTTTCTAACTTTTCTAATGATAAATACCAAAATATGCAGTATTCCTATTTGCATTCTAACTTTTTTATTGCAAAATAACAAATGATGCAATATTTCAATATGTTTTCTAACTTTTCTATTGAAAAATACCAAAATATGCAGTATTCCTATTTGCATTCTAACTTTTTTATTGCAAAATAACAAAAGATGCAATATTTCAATATGTTTTCTAACTTTTCTATTGATAAATACCAAAATATGCAGTATTCCTACTTGCATTCTAAATTTTTATTGCAAAATAACAGAAGATGCAATATTTCAATATGTTTTCTAACTTTTCTATTGAAAAATATATAATATGCAGTATTCCTATTTGCATTCTAACTTTTTTATTGCAAAATAACAAACGATGCAACATTTCAATATGTTTTCTAACTTTTCTATAGATAAATACCAAAATAAGCAGTATTCCTATTTGCATTCTAACTTTCTAATTGCAAAATAACAAAAGATGCAATATTTCAATATGTTTTCTAACTTTTGTATTGAAAAATATAACAATATGCAGCAATCCTATTTGCATTCTAACTTTTTTATTGCAAAATAACAAAAGATGCAATATTTCAATATGTTTTCTAACTTTTCTATTGATAAATACCAAAATATGCAGTATTCCTATTTGCATTCTAACTTTTTTATTGCAAAATAACAAAAGATGCAATATTTCAATAGGTTTTCTAACTTTTCTATTGAAAAAAAAACAAAATATGCAGCATTCCTATTTGCATTCTAACTTTTTTATTGCAAAATAACAAAAGATGCAATATTTCAATATGTTTTCTAACTTTTCTATTGATAAAAAATAACAATATTTAGCAATCCTATTTGCATTCTAACTCTTTTATTGCAAAATAACAAAAGATGCAATATTTCAATATGTTTTCTAACTTTTCTATTGAAAAATATAACAATATGCAGCATTCCTATTTGCATTCTAACTTTTTTATTGCAAAATAACAAAAGATGCAATATTTCAATATGTTTTCTAACTTTTCTTTTGAAAAATATAACAATATGCAGCATTCCTATTTGCATTCTAACGTTTTATTGCAAAATAACAAAGATTCAATATTTCAATATGTTTTCTAATTTTTCTATTGAAAAATATAACAATATGCAGCATTCCTATTTGCATTCTAACTTTTTATTGCAAAATAACAAAAGATGCAATATTTCAATATGTTTTCTAACTTTTCTATTGGAAAATATAACAATATGCAGCATTCCTATTTGCATTCTAACTTTTTTATTGCAAAATAACAAAAGATGCAATATTTCAATATGTTTTCTAACTTTTCTATTGATAAATACCAAAATATGCAGTATTCCTATTTGCATTCTAACTTTTTTATTGCAAAATAACAAAAGATGCAATATTTCAATATGTTTTCTAACTTTTCTATTGAAAAATATAACAATATTCAGCAATCCTATTTGCATTCTAACTTTTTTATTGCAAAATAACAAAAGATGCAATATTTCAATATGTTTTCTAACTTTTCTATTGATAAATACAAAAATATGCAGTATTCCTATTTGCATTCTAACTTTTTTATTGCAAAATAACAAAAGATGCAATATTTCAATAGGTTTTCTAACTTTTCTATTGAAAAAAAAAACAAAATATGCAGCATTCCTATTTGCATTCTAACTTTTTTATTGCAAAATAACAAAAGATGCAATATTTCAATATGTTTTCTAACTTTTCTATTGATAAAAAATAACAATATTTAGCAATCCTATTTGCATTCTAACTCTTTTATTGCAAAATAACAAAAGATGCAATATTTCAATATGTTTTCTAACTTTTCTTTTGAAAAATATAACAATATGCATCATTCCTATTTGCATTCTAATGTTTTATTGCAAAATAACAAAGATTCAATATTTCAATATGTTTTCTAACTT
Source organism: Acanthosepion esculentum (assembly GCA_964036315.1). NCBI lineage: Eukaryota > Metazoa > Mollusca > Cephalopoda > Sepiida > Sepiidae > Acanthosepion > Acanthosepion esculentum. The sequence goes on along the minus strand of OZ038479.1, from coordinate 63,250,581 downwards.
TTCTATTGAAAAATATAACAATATGCAGCATTCCTATTTGCATTCTAACTTTTTATTGCAAAATAACAAAAGATGCAATATTTCAATATATTTTCTAACTTTCTATAGATAAATTCCAAAACATGCAGTATTTCTATTTGCATTATAACTTTTTTATTGCAAAATAACAAAAGATGCAATATTTCAATATGTTTTCTCACTTTTCTATTGAAAAATATAACAATATGCAGCATTCCTATTTGCATTCGAACTTTTTTATTGCAAAATAACAAAAGATTCAATATTTCAATATGTTTTCTAACTTTTCTATTGATAAATACCAAAATATGCAGTATTCCTATTTGCATTCTAACTTTTTTTTGAAAAATAACAAAAGATGCAATATTTCAATATGTTTTCTAACTTTTCTATTGATAAATATCAAAATATGCAGTATTCCTATTTGCATTCTAACATTTTTATTGCAGAATAACAAAAGATGCAATATTTCAATACGTTTTCTAACTTTTCTATTGAAAAATACCAAAATATGCAGTATTCCTATTTACATTCTAACTTTTTTATTGCAAAATAAAAAAAGATGCAAAATTTCAATATGTTTTCTAACTTTTCTTTTGAAAAATATAACAATATGCAGTATTCCTATTTGCATTCTAACTTCTTTATTGCAAAATAACAAAAGATGCAATATTTCAATATGTTTTCTAACTTTTCTATTGAAAAATATAACAATATGCAGCATTCCTATTTGCATTCTAACTTTTTTATTGCAAAATAACAAAAGATGCAATATTTCAATATGTTTTCTAACTTTTCTATTGAAAAATATAACAATATGCAGCATTCCTATTTGCATTCTAATTTTTTTATTGCAAAATAACAAAAGATGCAATATTTCAATATGTTTTCTAACTTTTCTATTGAAAAATACCAAAACATGCAGTATTCCTATTTGCATTCTTACTTTTTTATTGAAAAATAACAAAAGATGCAATATTTCAATATGTTTTCTAACTTTTCTATCGAAAAATATAACAATATGCAGCATTCCTATTTGCATTCTATTTTATTGCCAAATAACAAAAGATGCAATATTTCAATATGTTTTCTAACTTTTCTATTGAAAAATACCAAAATATGCAGTATTCCTATTTGCATTCTAACTTTTTTATTGCAAAATAACAAAAGATACAATATTTCAATATGTTTTCTAACTTTTCTATTGAAAAATACCAAAATATGCAGTATTCCTATTTGCATTGTCACTTTTTTATTGCAAAATAACAAAAGATGCAATATTTCAATATGTTTTCTAACTTTTCTATTGAAAAATACCAAAATATGCAGTATTCCTATTTGCATTCTTACTTTTTTATTGCAAAATAACAAAAGATGCAATATTTCAATATGTTTTCTAACTTTTCTATTGATAAATACCAAAATATGCAGTATTCCTATTTGCATTCTAACTTTTTTATTGCAAAATAACAAAAGATGCAATATTTCAATAGGTTTTCTAACTTTTCTATTGAAAAAAAAACAAAATATGCAGCATTCCTATTTGCATTCTAACTTTTTTATTGCAAAATAACAAAAGATGCAATATTTCAATATGTTTTCTAACTTTTCTTTTGAAAAATATAACAATATGCAGCATTCCTATTTGCATTCTAACGTTTTATTGCAAAATAACAATGATTCAATATTTCAATATGTTTTCTAATTTTTCTATTGAAAAATATAACAATATGCAGCATTCCTATTTGCATTCTAACTTTTTATTGCAAAATAACAAAAGATGCAATATTTCAATATGTTTTCTAACTTTTCTATTGGAAAATATAACAATATGCAGCATTCCTATTTGCATTCTAACTTTTTTATTGCAAAATAACAAAAGATGCAATATTTCAATATGTTTTCTAACTTTTCTATTGAAAAATATAACAATATGCAGCATTCCTATTTGCATTCTAACTTTTTTATTGCAAAATAACAAAAGATGCAATATTTCAATATGTTTTCTAACTTTCTATAGATAAATTCCAAAATATGCAGTATTCCTATTTGCATTCTAACTTTTTTATTGCAAAATAACAAAAGATGCAATATTTCAATATGTTTTCTAACTTTTGTATTGAAAAATATAACAATATGCAGCAATCCTATTTGCATTCTAACTTTTTTATTGCAAAATAACAAAAGATGCAATATTTCAATATGTTTTCTAACTTTTCTATTGATAAATACCAAAATATGCAGTATTCCTATTTGCATTCTAACTTTTTCATTGCAAAATAACAAAAGATACAATATTTCAATATGTTTTCTAACTTTTCTATTGAAAAATATAACAATATTCAGCAATCCTATTTGCATTCTAACTTTTTTATTGCAAAATAACAAAAGATGCAATATTTCAATATGTTTTCTAACTTTTCTATTGATAAATACAAAAATGTGCAGTATTCCTATTTGCATTCTAACTTTTTTATTGCAAAATAACAAAAGATGCAATATTTCAATATGTTTTCTAACTTTTCTATTGATAAAAAATAACAATATTTAGCAATCCTATTTGCATTCTAACTCTTTTATTGCAAAATAACAAAAGATGCAATATTTCAATATGTTTTCTAACTTTTCTTTTGAAAAATATAACAATATGCAGCATTCCTATTTGCATTCTAATGTTTTATTGCAAAATAACAAAGATTCAATATTTCAATATATTTTCTAACTTTTCTATTGAAAAATATAACAATATGCAGCATTCCTATTTGCATTCTAACTTTTTATTGCAAAATAACAAAAGATGCAATATTTCAATATGTTTTCTAACTTTTCTATTGAAAAATATAACAATATGCAGCATTCCTATTTGCATTCTAACTTTTTTATTGCAAAATAACAAAAGATGCAATATTTCAATATGTTTTCTAACTTTTCTATTGAAAATTATAACAATATGCAGCATTCCTATTTGCATTCTAACTTTTTTATTGCAAAATAACAAAAGATGCAATATTTCAATATGTTTTCTAACTTTCTGTAGATAAATTCCAAAACATGCAGTATTCCTATTTGCATTCTAACTTTTTTATTGCAAAATAACAAAAGATGCAATATTTCAATATGTTTTCTAACTTTTCTATTGAAAAATATAACAATATGCAGCATTCCTATTTGCATTCTAACTTTTTTATTGAAAAATAACAAAAGATGCAATATTTCAATATGTTTTCTAACTTTCTATAGATAAATTCCAAAATATGCAGTATTCCTATTTGCATTCTAACTTTTTTATTGCAAAATAACAAAAGATGCAATATTTCAATATGTTTTCTAACTTTTGTATTGAAAAATATAACAATATGCAGCAATCCTATTTGCATTCTAACTTTTTTATTGCAAAATAACAAAAGATGCAATATTTCAATATGTTTTCTAACTTTTCTATTGAAAAATATAACAATATGCAGCATTCCTATTTGCATTCTAACTTTTTTATTGCAAAATAACAAAAGATGCAATATTTCAATATGTTTTCTAACTTTTCTATTGAAAATTATAACAATATGCAGCATTCCTATTTGCATTCTAACTTTTTTATTGCAAAATAACAAAAGATGCAATATTTCAATATGTTTTCTAACTTTTCTATTGAAAATTATAACAATATGCAGCATTCCTATTTGCATTCTAATGTTTTATTGCAAAATAACAAAGATTCAATATTTCAATATGTTTTCTAACATTTCTATTGAAAAATATAACAATATGCAGCATTCCTATTTGCATTCTAACTTTTTATTGCAAAATAACAAAAGATGCAATATTTCAATATGTTTTCTAACTTTTCTATTGAAAAATATAACAATATGCAGCATTCCTATTTGCATTCTAACTTTTTTATTGCAAAATAACAAAAGATGCAATATTTCAATATGTTTTCTAACTTTTCTATTGAAAATTATAACAATATGCAGCATTCCTATTTGCATTCTAACTTTTTTATTGCAAAATAACAAAAGATGCAATATTTCAATATGTTTTCTAAGTTTCTGTAGATAAATTCCAAAACATGCAGTATTCCTATTTGCATTCTAACTTTTTTATTGCAAAATAACAAAAGATGCAATATTTCAATATGTTTTCTAACTTTTCTATTGATAAATACCAAAATATGCAGTATTCCTATTTGCATTCTAAATTTTTCATTGCAAAATAACAAAAGATGCAATATTTCAATATGTTTTCTAACTTTTCTATTGAAAAATATAACAATATTCAGCAATCCTATTTGCATTCTAACTTTTTTATTGCAAAATAACAAAAGATGCAATATTTCAATATGTTTTCTAACTTTTCTATTGATAAATACAAAAATATGCAGTATTCCTATTTGCATTCTAACTTTTTTATTGCAAAATAACAAAAGATGCAATATTTCAATAGGTTTTCTAACTTTTCTATTGAAAAAAAAACCAAATATTCAGCATTCCTATTTGCATTCTAACTTTTTTATTGCAAAATAACAAAAGATGCAATATTTCAATATGTTTTCTAACTTTTCTATTGATAAAAAATAACAATATTTAGCAATCCTATTTGCATTCTAACTCTTTTATTGCAAAATAACAAAAGATGCAATATTTCAATATGTTTTCTAACTTTTCTTTTGAAAAATATAACAATATGCAGCATTCCTATTTGCATTCTAATGTTTTATTGCAAAATAACAAAGATTCAATATTTCAATATGTTTTCTAACTTTTCTATTGAAAAATATAACAATATGCAGCATTCCTATTTGCATTCTAACTTTTTATTGCAAAATAACAAAAGATGCAATATTTCAATATGTTTTCTAACTTTTCTATTGAAAAATATAACAATATGCAGCATTCCTATTTGCATTCTAACTTTTTTATTGCAAAATAACAAAAGATGCAATATTTCAATATGTTTTCTAACTTTTCTATTGAAAATTATAACAATATGCAGCATTCCTATTTACATTCTAACTTTTTTATTGCAAAATAAAAAAAGATGCAAAATTTCAATATGTTTTCTAACTTTTCTTTTGAAAAATATAACAATATGCAGTATTCCTATTTGCATTCTAACTTCTTTATTGCAAAATAAAAAAAGATGCAATATTTCAATATGTTTTCTAACTTTTCTATTGAAAAATATAACAATATGCAGCATTCCTATTTGCATTCTAACTTTTTTATTGCAAAATAACAAAAGATGCAATATTTCAATATGTTTTCTAACTTTTCTATTGAAAAATACCAAAACATGCAGTATTCCTATTTGCATTCTAACTTTTTTATTGAAAAATAACAAAAGATGCAATATTTCAATATGTTTTCTAACTCTTCTATCAAAAAATATAACAATATGCAGCATTCCTATTTGCATTCTAACTATTTTATTGCCAAATAACAAAAGATGCAATATTTCAATATGTTTTCTAACTTTTCTATTGAAAAATACCAAAATATGCAGTATTCCTATTTGCATTGTCACTTTTTTATTGCAAAATAACAAAAGATGCAATATTTCAATATGTTTTCTAACTTTTCTATTGAAAAATACCAAAATATGCAGTATTCCTATTTGCATTCTTACTTTTTTATTGCAAAATAACAAAAGATGCAATATTTCAATATGTTTTCTACCTTTTCTATTGAAAAATACCAAAATATGCAGTATTCCTATTTGCATTCTAACTTTTTTATTGCAAAATAACAAAAGATGCAATATTTCAATATGTTTTCTGACTTTTCTATTGAAAAATATAACAATATGCAGCAATCGTATTTGCATTCTAACTTTTTTATTGCAAAATAACAAAAGATGGAGTATTTCAATATGTTTTCTAAATTTTCTCCAGAAATATATAACAATATGCAGTATTCCTATTTGCATTCTAACTTTTTTATTGCAAAATAACAAAAGATGCAATATTTTAATATGTTTTCTAACTTTTCTATTGAAAAATACAAAAACATGCAATATTCCTATTTGCATTCTAACTATTTATTGCAAAATAACAAAAGATTCAATATTTCAATATGTTTTCTAACTTTTCTATTGATAAATATAACAATATGCAGCATTCCTATTTGCATTCTAACTTTGTTATTGCAAAATAACAAAAGATGCAATATTTCAATATGTTTTCTAAATTTTCTATTGAAAAATACCAAAATATGCAGCATTCCTATTTGCATTCTAACTTTGTTATTGCAAAATAACAAAAGATGCAATATTTCAATATGTTTTCTAACTTTTCTATTGAAAAAAAAACAAAATATGCAGCATTTTCATTTGCATTCTAACTTTTTATTGCAAAATAACAAAAGATGCAATATTTCAATATATTTTCTAACTTTTCTATTGAAAAATATGACAATATGCAGCATTCCTATTTGCATTATAACTTTTTTATTGCAAAATAACAAAAGATGCAATATTTCAATATGTTTTCTAACTTTTCTATTGAAAAATATAACAAAATATGCACCATTCCTATTTGCATTCTAACTTTTTTATTGCAAAATAACAAAAGATGCAATATTTCAATATGTTTTCTAACTTTTCTATTGATAAATACCAAAATATGCAGTATTCCTATTTGCATTCTAACTTTTTCATTGCAAAATAACAAAAGATGCAATATTTCAATATGTTTTCTAACTTTTCTATTGAAAAATATAACAATATTCAGCAATCCTATTTGCATTCTAACTTTTTTATTGCAAAATAACAAAAGATGCAATATTTCAATATGTTTTCTAACTTTTCTATTGATAAATACAAAAATATGCAGTATTCCTATTTGCATTCTAACTTTTTTATTGCAAAATAACAAAAGATGCAATATTTCAATAGGTTTTCTAACTTTTCTATTGAAAAAAAAACAAAATATGCAGCATTCCTATTTGCATTCTAACTTTTTTATTGCAAAATAACAAAAGATGCAATATTTCAATATGTTTTCTAACTTTTCTATTGATAAAAAATAACAATATTTAGCAATCCTATTTGCATTCTAACTCTTTTATTGCAAAATAACAAAAGATGCAATATTTCAATATGTTTTCTAACTTTTCTTTTGAAAAATATAACAATATGCAGCATTCCTATTTGCATTCTAATGTTTTATTGCAAAATAACAAAGATTCAATATTTCAATATGTTTTCTAACTTTTCTATTGAAAAATATAACAATATGCAGCATTCCTATTTGCATTCTAACTTTTTTATTGCAAAATAACAAAAGATGCAATATTTCAATATGTTTTCTAACTTTTCTATTGAAAATTATAACAATATGCAGCATTCCTATTTGCATTCTAACTTTTTTATTGCAAAATAACAAAAGATGCAATATTTCAATATGTTTTCTAACTTTCTATAGATAAATTCCAAAACATGCAGTATTCCTATTTGCATTCTAACTTTTTTATTGCAAAATAACAAAAGATGCAATATTTCAATATGTTTTCTCACTTTTCTATTGAAAAATATAACAATATGCAGCATTCCTATTTGCATTCGAACTTTTTTATTGCAAAATTAACAAAAGATTCAATATTTCAATATGTTTTCTAACTTTTCTATTGATAAATACCAAAATATGCAGTATTCCTATTTGCATTCTAACTTTTTTTTGAAAAATAACAAAAGATGCAATATTTCAATATGTTTTCTAACTTTTCTATTGATAAATATCAAAATATGCAGTATTCCTATTTGCATTCTAACGTTTTTATTGCAGAATAACAAAAGATGCAATATTTCAATATGTTTTCTAACTTTTCTATTGAAAAATACCAAAATATGCAGTATTCCTATTTACATTCTAACTTTTTTATTGCAAAATAAAAAAAGATGCAAAATTTCAATATGTTTTCTAACTTTTCTTTTGAAAAATATAACAATATGCAGTATTCCTATTTGCATTCTAACTTCTTTATTGCAAAATAAAAAAAGATGCAATATTTCAATATGTTTTCTAACTTTTCTATTGAAAAATATAACAATATGCAGCATTCCTATTTGCATTCTAACTTTTTTATTGCAAAATAACAAAAGATGCAATATTTCAATATGTTTTCTAACTTTTCTATTGAAAAATATAACAATATGCAGCATTCCTATTTGCATTCTAATTTTTTTATTGCAAAATAACAAAAGATGCAATATTTCAATATGTTTTCTAACTTTTCTATTGAAAAATACCAAAACATGCAGTATTCCTATTTGCATTCTTACTTTTTTATTGAAAAATAACAAAAGATGCAATATTTCAATATGTTTTCTAACTTTTCTATCGAAAAATATAACAATATGCAGCATTCCTATTTGCATTCTAACTATTTTATTGCCAAATAACAAAAGATGCAATATTTCAATATGTTTTCTAACTTTTCTATTGAAAAATACCAAAATATGCAGTATTCCTATTTGCATTCTAACTTTTTTATTGCAAAATAACAAAAGATGCAATATTTCAATATGTTTTCTAACTTTTCTATTGAAAAATACCAAAATATGCAGTATTCCTATTTGCATTGTCACTTTTTTATTGCAAAATAACAAAAGATGCAATATTTCAATATGTTTTCTAACTTTTCTATTGAAAAATACCAAAATATGCAGTATTCCTATTTGCATTCTTACTTTTTTATTGCAAAATAACAAAAGATGCAATATTTCAATATGTTTTCTAACTTTTCTATTGAAAAATACCAAAATATGCAGTATTCCTATTTGCATTCTAACTTTTTTATTGCAAAATAACAAAAGATGCAATATTTCAATATGTTTTCTGACTTTTCTATTGAAAAATATAACAATATGCAGCAATCGTATTTGCATTCTAACTTTTTTATTGCAAAATAACAAAAGATGGAATATTTCAATATGTTTTCTAAATTTTCTCCAGAAATATATAACAATATGCAGTATTCCTATTTGCATTCTAACTTTTTTATTGCAAAATAACAAAAGATGCAATATTTCAATATGTTTTCTAACTTTTCTATTGAAAAATACAAAAACATGCAATATTCCTATTTGCATTCTAACTATTTGTTGCAAAATAACAAAAGATTCAATATTTCAATATGTTTTCTAACTTTTCTATTGATAAATATAACAATATGCAGCATTCCTATTTGCATTCTAACTTTGTTATTGCAAAATAACAAAAGATGCAATATTTCAATATGTTTTCTAACTTTTCTATTGAAAAATACAAAAACATGCAATATTCCTATTTGCATTCTAACTATTTATTGCAAAATAACAAAAGATTCAATATTTCAATATGTTTTCTAACTTTTCTATTGATAAATATAACAATATGCAGCATTCCTATTTGCATTCTAACTTTGTTATTGCAAAATAACAAAAGATGCAATATTTCAATATGTTTTCTAAAATTTCCATTGAAAAAAAAACAAAATATGCAGCATTCCTATTTGCATTCTAACTTTGTTATTGCAAAATAACAAAAGATGCAATATTTCAATATGTTTTCTAACTTTTCTATTGAAAAATATGACAATATGCAGCATTCCTATTTGCATTATAACTTTTTTATTGCAAAATAACAAAAGATGCAATATTTCAATATGTTTTCTAACTTTTCTATTGAAAAATATAACAAAATATGCACCATTCCTATTTGCATTCTAACTTTTTTATTGCAAAATAACAAAAGATGCAATATTTCAATATGTTTTCTAACTTTTCTATTGAAAAATATAACAATATGCCGTATTCCTATTTGCATTCTAACTTTTTTATTGCAAAATAACAAAAGATGCAATATTTCAATATGTTTTCTAAATTTTCTCCAGAAATATATAACAATATGTAGTATTCCTATTTGCATTCTAACTTTTTTATTGCAAAATAACAAAAGATGCAATATTTCATTATGTTTTCTAACTTTTCTATTGAAAAATATAACAATATGCAGCATTCCTATTTGCATTCTAACTTTGTTATTGCAAAATTACAAAAGATGCAATATTTCAATATGTTTTCTAACTTTTCTATTGAAAAAAAAACAAAATATGCAGCATTCCTATTTGCATTCTAACTTTTTTATTGCAAAATAACAAAAGATGCAATATTTCAATAAGTTTTCTAACTTTTCTATTGATAAATATAACAATATGCAGCATTCCTATTTGCATTCTAACTTTTTTATTGCAAAATAACAAAAGATGCAATATTTCAATATGTTTTCTAACTTTTCTATTGAAAAATATAACAATATGCAGCATTTCTATTTGCATTCTAACTTTTTTATTGCAAAATAACAAAAGATGCAATATTTCAATATGTTTTCTAACTTTTCTATTGAAAAAAAAACAAATTATGCAGCATTCCTATTTGCATTCTAACTTTTTTATTGCAAAATAACAAAAGATGCAATATTTCAATAGGTTTTCTAACTTTTCTATTGAAAAATATAACAATATGCAGCATTCCTATTTGCATTCTAACTTTTTTATTGCAAAATAACAAAAGATGCAATATTTCAATATGTTTTCTAACTTTTCTATTGAAAAATATAACAAAATATGCACCATTCCTATTTGCATTCTAACTTTTTTATTGCAAAATAACAAAAGATGCAATATTTCAATATGTTTTCTAACTTTTCTATTGAAAAATATAACAATATACCGTATTCCTATTTGCATTCTAACTTTTTTATTGCAAAATAACAAAAGATGCTATATTTCAATATGTTTTCTAAATTTTCTCCAGAAATATATAACAATATGCAGTATTCCTATTTGCATTCTATCCTTTTTATTGCAAAATAACAAAAGATGCAATATTTCATTATGTTTTCTAACTTTTCTATTGAAAAATATAACAATATGCAGCATTCCTATTTGCATTCTAACTTTTTATTGCAAAATAACAAAAGATGCAATATTTCAATAGGTTTTCTAACTTTTCTATTGAAAAATACAAAAATATGCAGCATTCCTATTCGCATTCTAACTTTTTTATTGCAAAATAACAAAAGATGCAATATTTCAATAGGTTTTCTAACTTTTCTATTGATAAATATAACAATATGCAGCATTCCTATTTGCATTCTAACTTTTTATTGCAAAATAACAAAAGATGCAATATTTCAATATGTTTTCTAACTTTTCTATTGAAAAATATAACAATATGCAGCATTCCTATTTGCATTCTAACTTTTTTATTGCAAAATAACAAAAGAAGCAATATTTCAATATGTTTTCTAACTTTTCTATTGAAATATATAACAATATGCCGTATTCCTATTTGCATTCTAACTTTTTTATTGCAAAATAACAAAAGATGCAATATTTCAATATGTTTTCTAAATTTTCGCCAGAAATATATAAGAATATGCAGTATTCCTATTTGCATTCTAACTTTTTTATTGCATAATAACAAAAGATGCAATATTTCATTATGTTTTTAACTTTTCTATTGAAAAATATAACAATATGCAGTATTCCTATTTGCATTCTAACTTTTTTATTGCAAAATAACAAAAGATGCAATATTTCAATATGTTTTCTAACTTTTCTATTGAAAAATATATCAATATGCAGCATTCCTATTTGCATTCTAACTTTTTTATTGCAAAATAACAAAAGATGCAATATTTCAATATGTTTTGTAAATTTTCTATTGAAAAAAAAACAAAATATGCAGCATTTTTATTTGCATTCTAACTTTTTATTGCAAAATAACAAAAGATGCAAAATTTCAATATGTTTTCTAAGTTTTCTATTGAAAAATATAACAATATGCAGCATTCCTATTTGCATTCTAACTTTTTCATTGCAAAATAACAAAAGATGCAATATTTCAATATGTTTTCTAACTTTTCTATTGAAAAATATAACAAAATATGCACCATTCCTATTTGCATTCTAACTTTTTTATTGCAAAATAACAAAAGATGCAATATTTCAATATGTTTTCTAACTTTTCTATTGATAAAAAATAACAATATTTAGCAATCCTATTTGCATTCTAACTCTTTTATTGCAAAATAACAAAAGATGCAATATTTCAATATGTTTTCTAACTTTTCTTTTGAAAAATATAACAATATGCAGCATTCCTATTTGCATTCTAATGTTTTATTGCAAAATAACAAAGATTCAATATTTCAATATGTTTTCTAACTTTTCTATTGAAAAATATAACAATATGCAGCATTCCTATTTGCATTCTAACTTTTTATTGCAAAATAACAAAAGATGCAATATTTCAATATGTTTTCTAACTTTTCTATTGAAAAATATAACAATATGCAGCTTTCCTATTTGCATTCTAACTTTTTTATTGCAAAATAACAAAAGATGCAATATTTCAATATTTTTTCTAACTTTTCTATTGAAAAATACCAAAATATGCAGCATTCCTATTTGCATTCTAACTTTTTTATTGCAAAATAACAAAAGATGCAATATTTCAATATGTTTTCTAACTTTTCTATTGAAAAATATAACAAAATATGCACCATTCCTATTTGAATTCTAACTTTTTTATTGCAAAATAACAAAAGATGCAATATTTCAATATGTTTTCTAACTTTTCTATTGAACAATATAACAATATGCCGTATTCCTATTTGCATTCTAACTTTTTTATTGCAAAAGAACAAAAGATGCAATATTTCAATATGTTTTCTAAATTTTCTCCAGAAATATATAACAATATGCAGTATTCCTATTTGCATTCTAACTTTTTTATTGCATAATAACAAAAGATGCAATATTTCATTATGTTTTTAACTTTTCTATTGAAAAAAAAACAAAATATGCAGCATTCCTATTTGCATTCTAACTTTTTTATTGCAAAATAACAAAAGATGCAATATTTCAATAGGTTTTCTAACTTTTCTATTGAAAAATATAACAATATGCAGCATTCCTATTTGCATTCTAACTTTTTTATTGCAAAATAACAAAAGATGCAATATTTCAATATGTTTTCTAACTTTTCTATTGAAAAATATAACAAAATATGCACCATTCCTATTTGCATTCTAACTTTTTTATTGCAAAATAACAAAAGATGCAATATTTCAATATGTTTTCTAACTTTTCTATTGAAAAATATAACAATATACCGTATTCCTATTTGCATTCTAACTTTTTTATTGCAAAATAACAAAAGATGCTATATTTCAATATGTTTTCTAAATTTTCTCCAGAAATATATAACAATATGCAGTATTCCTATTTGCATTCTAACCTTTTTATTGCAAAATAACAAAAGATGCAATATTTCATTATGTTTTCTAACTTTTCTATTGAACAATATAACAATATGCAGCATTCCTATTTGCATTCTAACTTTTTATTGCAAAATAACAAAAGATGCAATATTTCAATAGGTTTTCTAACTTTTCTATTGAAAAATACAAAAATATGCAGCATTCCTATTTGCATTCTAACTTTTTTATTGCAAAATAACAAAAGATGCAATATTTCAATAGGTTTTCTAACTTTTCTATTGATAAATATAACAATATGCAGCATTCCTATTTGCATTCTAACTTTTTATTGCAAAATAACAAAAGATGCAATATTTCAATATGTTTTCTAACTTTTCTATTGAAAAATATAACAATATGCAGCATTCCTATTTGCATTCTAACTTTTTTATTGCAAAATAACGAAAGATGCAATATTTCAATATGTTTTCTAACTTTTCTATTGAAAAATATAACAATATGCCGTATTCCTATTTGCATTCTAACTTTTTTATTGCAAAATAACAAAAGATGCAATATTTCAATATGTTTTCTAAATTTTCGCCAGAAATATATAAGAATATGCAGTATTCCTATTTGCATTCTAACTTTTTTATTGCATAATAACAAAAGATGCAATATTTCATTATGTTTTTAACTTTTCTATTGAAAAATATAACAATATGCAGTATTCCTATTTGCATTCTAACTTTTTTATTGCAAAATAACAAAAGATGCAATATTTCAATATGTTTTCTAACTTTTCTATTGAAAAATATATCAATATGCAGCATTCCTATTTGCATTCTAACTTTTTTATTGCAAAATAACAAAAGATGCAATATTTCAATATGTTTTGTAAATTTTCTATTGAAAAAAAAACAAAATATGCAGCATTTTTATTTGCATTCTAACTTTTTATTGCAAAATAACAAAAGATGCAAAATTTCAATATGTTTTCTAACTTTTCTATTGAAAAATATAACAATATGCAGCATTCCTATTTGCATTCTAACTTTTTTATTGCAAAATAACAAAAGATGCAATATTTCAATATGTTTTCTAACTTTTCTATTGAAAAATATAACAAAATATGCACCATTCCTATTTGCATTCTAACTTTTTTATTGCAAAATAACAAAAGATGCAATATTTCAATATGTTTTCTAACTTTTCTATTGAAAAATATAACAATATGCAGCATTCCTATTTGCATTCTAACTTTTTTATTGCAAAATAACAAAAGATGCAATATTTCAATATGTTTTCTAACTTTTCTATTGAAAAATATAACAAAATATGCACCATTCCTATTTGCATTCTAACTTTTTTATTGCAAAATAACAAAAGATGCAATATTTCAATATGTTTTCTAACTTTTCTATTGAAAAATATAACAATATGCCGTATTCCTATTTGCATTCTAACTTTTTTATTGCAAAATAACAAAAGATGCAATATTTCAATATGTTTTCTAAATTTTCTCCAGAAATATATAACAATATGTAGTATTCCTATTTGCATTCTAACTTTTTTATTGCAAAATAACAAAAGATGCAATATTTCATTATGTTTTCTAACTTTTCTATTGAAAAATATAACAATATGCAGTATTCCTATTTGCATTCTAACTTTTTTATTGCAAAATAACAAAAGATGCAATATTTCAATATGTTTTCTAACTTTTCTATTGAAAAATATAACAATATGCAGCATTCCTATTTGCATTCTAACTTTGTTATTGCAAAATTACAAAAGATGCAATATTTCAATATGTTTTCTAACTTTTCTATTGAAAAAAAACAAAATATGCAGCATTCCTTTTTGCATTCTAACTTTTTTTTGAAAAATAACAAAAGATGCAATATTTCAATATGTTTTCTAACTTTTCTATTGATAAATATCAAAATATGCAGTATTCCTATTTGCATTCTAACATTTTTATTGCAGAATAACAAAAGATGCAATATTTCAATATGTTTTCTAACTTTTCTATTGAAAAATACCAAAATATGCAGTATTCCTATTTACATTCTAACTTTTTTATTGCAAAATAAAAAAAGATGCAAAATTTCAATATGTTTTCTAACTTTTCTTTTGAAAAATATAACAATATGCAGTATTCCTATTTGCATTCTAACTTCTTTATTGCAAAATAACAAAAGATGCAATATTTCAATATGTTTTCTAACTTTTCTATTGAAAAATATAACAATATGCAGCATTCCTATTTGCATTCTAACTTTTTTATTGCAAAATAACAAAAGATGCAATATTTCAATATGTTTTCTAACTTTTCTATTGAAAAATATAACAATATGCAGCATTCCTATTTGCATTCTAATTTTTTTATTGCAAAATAACAAAAGATGCAATATTTCAATATGTTTTCTAACTTTTCTATTGAAAAATACCAAAACATGCAGTATTCCTATTTGCATTCTTACTTTTTTATTGAAAAATAACAAAAGATGCAATATTTCAATATGTTTTCTAACTTTTCTATCGAAAAATATAACAATATGCAGCATTCCTATTTGCATTCTAACTATTTTATTGCCAAATAACAAAAGATGCAATATTTCAATATGTTTTCTAACTTTTCTATTGAAAAATACCAAAATATGCAGTATTCCTATTTGCATTCTAACTTTTTTATTGCAAAATAACAAAAGATGCAATATTTCAATATGTTTTCTAACTTTTCTATTGAAAAATACCAAAATATGCAGTATTCCTATTTGCATTGTCACTTTTTTATTGCAAAATAACAAAAGATGCAATATTTCAATATGTTTTCTAACTTTTCTATTGAAAAATACCAAAATATGCAGTATTCCTATTTGAACTGTCACTTTTTTATTGCAAAATAACAAAAGATGCAATATTTCAATATGTTTTCTAACTTTTCTATTGAAAAATACCAAAATATGCAGTATTCCTATTTGCATTCTTACGTTTTTATTGCAAAATAACAAAAGATGCAATATTTCAATATGTTTTCTAACTTTTCTATTGAAAAATACCAAAATATGCAGTATTCCTATTTGCATTCTAACTTTTTTATTGCAAAATAACAAAAGATGCAATATTTCAATATGTTTTCTGACTTTTCTATTGAAAAATATAACAATATGCAGCAATCGTATTTGCATTCTAACTTTTTTATTGCAAAATAACAAAAGATGGAATATTTCAATATGTTTTCTAAATTTTCTCCAGAAATATATAACAATATGCAGTATTCCTATTTGCATTCTAACTTTTTTATTGCAAAATAACAAAAGATGCAATATTTCAATATGTTTTCTAACTTTTCTATTGAAAAATACAAAAACATGCAATATTCCTATTTGCATTCTAACTATTTATTGCAAAATAACAAAAGATTCAATATTTCAATATGTTTTCTAACTTTTCTATTGATAAATATAACAATATGCAGCATTCCTATTTGCATTCTAACTTTGTTATTGCAAAATAACAAAAGATGCAATATTTCAATATGTTTTCTAAAATTTCCATTGAAAAAAAAACAAAATATGCAGCATTCCTATTTGCATTCTAACTTTTTTATTGATAAATAACAAAAGATGCAATATTTCAATATGTTTTCTAACTTTTCTATTGAAAAATATAACAATATGCAGCATTCCTATTTGCATTCTAACTTTGTTATTGCAAAATAACAAAAGATGCAATATTTCAATATGTTTTCTAACTTTTCTATTGAAAAAAAAACAAAATATGCAGCATTTTCATTTGCATTCTAACTTTGTTATTGCAAAATAACAAAAGATGCAATATTTCAATATGTTTTCTAACTTTTCTATTGAAAAATATAACAAAATATGCACCATTCCTATTTGCATTCTAACTTTTTTATTGCAAAATAACAAAAGATGCAATATTTCAATATGTTTTCTAACTTTTCTATTGAAAAATATAACAATATGCCGTATTCCTATTTGCATTCTAACTTTTTTATTGCAAAATAACAAAAGATGCAATATTTCAATATGTTTTCTAAATTTTCTCCAGAAATATATAACAATATGTAGTATTCCTATTTGCATTCTAACTTTTTTATTGCAAAATAACAAAAGATGCAATATTTCATTATGTTTTCTAACTTTTCTATTGAAAAATATAACAATATGCAGTATTCCTATTTGCATTCTAACTTTTTTATTGCAAAATAACAAAAGATGCAATATTTCAATATGTTTTCTAACTTTTCTATTGAAAAATATAACAATATGCAGCATTCCTATTTGCATTCTAACTTTGTTATTGCAAAATTACAAAAGATGCAATATTTCAATATGTTTTCTAACTTTTCTATTGAAAAAAAACAAAATATGCAGCATTCCTATTTGCATTCTAACTTTTTTATTGCAAAATAACAAAAGATGCAATATTTCAATATGTTTTCTAACTTTTCTATTGATAAATATAACAATATGCAGCATTCCTATTTGCATTCTAACTTTTTTATTGCAAAATAACAAAAGATGCAATATTTCAATATGTTTTCTAACTTTTCTATTGAAAAATATAACAATATGCAGCATTTCTATTTGCATTCTAACTTTTTTATTGCAAAATAACAAAAGATGCAATATTTCAATATGTTTTCTAACTTTTCTATTGAAAAAAAAACAAAATATGCAGCATTCCTATTTGCATTCTAACTTTTGTATTGCAAAATAACAAAAGATGCAATATTTCAATATGTTTTCTAACTTTTCTATTGAAAAATACCAAAATATGCAGCATTCCTATTTGCATTCTAACTTTTTTATTGCAAAATAACAAAAGATGCAATATTTCAATATGTTTTCTAACTTTTCTATTGAAAAATATAACAAAATATGCACCATTCCTATTTGCATTCTAACTTTTTTATTGCAAAATAACAAAAGATGCAATATTTCAATATGTTTTCTAACTTTTCTATTGAACAATATAACAATGTGCCGTATTACTATTTGCATTCTAACTTTTTTATTGCAAAAGAACAAAAGATGCAATATTTCAATATGTTTTCTAAATTTTCTCCAGAAATATATAACAATATGCAGTATTCCTATTTGCATTCTAACTTTTTTATTGCATAATAACAAAAGATGCAATATTTCATTATGTTTTTAACTTTTCTATTGAAAAAAAAACAAAATATGCAGCATTCCTATTTGCATTCTAACTTTTTTATTGCAAAATAACAAAAGATGCAATATTTCAATAGGTTTTCTAACTTTTCTATTGAAAAATATAACAATATGCAGCATTCCTATTTGCATTCTAACTTTTTTATTGCAAAATAACAAAAGATGCAATATTTCAATATGTTTTCTAACTTTTCTATTGAAAAATATAACAAAATATGCACCATTCCTATTTGCATTCTAACTTTTTTATTGCAAAATAACAAAAGATGCAATATTTCAATATGTTTTCTAACTTTTCTATTGAAAAATATAACAATATACCGTATTCCTATTTGCATTCTAACTTTTTTATTGCAAAATAACAAAAGATGCTATATTTCAATATGTTTTCTAAATTTTCTCCAGAAATATATAACAATATGCAGTATTCCTATTTGCATTCTAACCTTTTTATTGCAAAATAACAAAAGATGCAATATTTCATTATGTTTTCTAACTTTTCTATTGAAAAATATAACAATATGCAGCATTCCTATTTGCATTCTAACTTTTTATTGCAAAATAACAAAAGATGCAATATTTCAATAGGTTTTCTAACTTTTCTATTGAAAAATACAAAAATATGCAGCATTCCTATTTGCATTCTAACTTTTTTATTGCAAAATAACAAAAGATGCAATATTTCAATAGGTTTTCTAACTTTTCTATTGATAAATATAACAATATGCAGCATTCCTATTTGCATTCTAACTTTTTATTGCAAAATAACAAAAGATGCAATATTTCAATATGTTTTCTAACTTTTCTATTGAAAAATATAACAATATGCAGCATTCCTATTTGCATTCTAACTTTTTTATTGCAAAATAACAAAAGATGCAATATTTCAATATGTTTTCTAACTTTTCTATTGAAAAATATAACAATATGCCGTATTCCTATTTGCATTCTAACTTTTTTATTGCAAAATAACAAAAGATGCTATATTTCAATATGTTTTCTAAATTTTCTCCAGAAATATATAACAATATGCAGTATTCCTATTTGCATTCTAACCTTTTTATTGCAAAATAACAAAAGATGCAATATTTCATTATGTTTTCTAACTTTCCTATTGAAAAATATAACAATATGCAGCATTCCTATTTGCATTCTAACTTTTTATTGCAAAATAACAAAAGATGCAATATTTCAATAGGTTTTCTAACTTTTCTATTGAAAAATACAAAAATATGCAGCATTCCTATTTGCATTCTAACTTTTTTATTGCAAAATAACAAAAGATGCAATATTTCAATAGGTTTTCTAACTTTTCTATTGATAAATATAACAATATGCAGCATTCCTATTTGCATTCTAACTTTTTATTGCAAAATAACAAAAGATGCAATATTTCAATATGTTTTCTAACTTTTCTATTGAAAAATATAACAATATGCAGCATTCCTATTTGCATTCTAACTTTTTTATTGCAAAATAACAAAAGATGCAATATTTCAATATGTTTTCTAACTTTTCTATTGAAAAATATAACAATATGCCGTATTCCTATTTGCATTCTAACTTTTTTATTGCAAAATAACAAAAGATGCAATATTTCAATATGTTTTCTAAATTTTCGCCAGAAATATATAACAATATGCAGTATTCCTATTTGCATTCTAACTTTTTTATTGCATAATAACAAAAGATGCAATATTTCATTATGTTTTTAACTTTTCTATTGAAAAATATAACAATATGCAGTATTCCTATTTGCATTCTAACTTTTTTATTGCAAAATAACAAAAGATGCAATATTTCAATATGTTTTCTAACTTTTCTATTGAAAAATATATCAATATGCAGCATTCCTATTTGCATTCTAACTTTTTTATTGCAAAATAACAAAAGATGCAATATTTCAATATGTTTTGTAACTTTTCTATTGAAAAAAAAACAAAATATGCAGCATTTTTATTTGCATTCTAACTTTTTATTGCAAAATAACAAAAGATGCAAAATTTCAATATGTTTTCTAACTTTTCTATTGAAAAATATAACAATATGCAGCATTCCTATTTGCATTCTAACTTTTTTATTGCAAAATAACAAAAGATGCAATATTTCAATATGTTTTCTAACTTTTCTATTGAAAATATAACAAAATATGCATCATTCCTATTTGCATTCTAACTTTTTTATTGCAAAATAACAAAAGATGCAATATTTCAATATGTTTTCTAACTTTTCTATTGAAAAATATAACAATATACCGTATTCCTATTTGCATTCTAACTTTTTTATTGCAAAATAACAAAAGATGCTATATTTCAATATGTTTTCTAAATTTTCTCCAGAAATATATAACAATATGTAGTATTCCTATTTGCATTCTAACTTTTTTATTGCAAAATAACAAAAGATGCAATATTTCACTATGTTTTCTAACTTTTCTATTGAAAAAAAAACAAAATATGCAGCATTCCTATTTGCATTCTAACTTTTTTATTGCAAAATAACAAAAGATGCAATATTTCAATATGTTTTCTAACTTTTCTATTGAAAAAAAAACAAAATATGCAGCATTCCTATTTGCATTCTAACTTTTCTATTGCAAAATAACAAAAGATGCAATATTTCAATATGTTTTCTAACTTTTCTATTGAACAATATAACAATGTGCCGTATTACTATTTGCATTCTAACTTTTTTATTGCAAAAGAACAAAAGATGCAATATTTCAATATGTTTTCTAAATTTTCTCCAGAAATATATAACAATATGCAGTATTCCTATTTGCATTCTAACTTTTTTATTGCATAATAACAAAAGATGCAATATTTCATTATGTTTTTAACTTTTCTATTGAAAAAAAAACAAAATATGCAGCATTCCTATTTGCATTCTAACTTTTTTATTGCAAAATAACAAAAGATGCAATATTTCAATAGGTTTTCTAACTTTTCTATTGAAAAATATAACAATATGCAGCATTCCTATTTGCATTCTAACTTTTTTATTGCAAAATAACAAAAGATGCAATATTTCAATATGTTTTCTAACTTTTCTATTGAAAAATATAACAAAATATGCACCATTCCTATTTGCATTCTAACTTTTTTATTGCAAAATAACAAAAGATGCAATATTTCAATATGTTTTCTAACTTTTCTATTGAAAAATATAACAATATACCGTATTCCTATTTGCATTCTAACTTTTTTATTGCAAAATAACAAAAGATGCTATATTTCAATATGTTTTCTAAATTTTCTCCAGAAATATATAACAATATGCAGTATTCCTATTTGCATTCTAACCTTTTTATTGCAAAATAACAAAAGATGCAATATTTCATTATGTTTTCTAACTTTTCTATTGAAAAATATAACAATATGCAGCATTCCTATTTGCATTCTAACTTTTTATTGCAAAATAACAAAAGATGCAATATTTCAATAGGTTTTCTAACTTTTCTATTGAAAAATAAAAAAATATGCAGCATTCCTATTTGCATTCTAACTTTTTTATTGCAAAATAACAAAAGATGCAATATTTCAATAGGTTTTCTAACTTTTCTATTGATTAATATAACAATATGCAGCATTCCTATTTGCATTCTAACTTTTTATTGCAAAATAACAAAAGATGCAATATTTCAATATGTTTTCTAACTTTTCTATTGAAAAATATAACAATATGCAGCATTCCTATTTGCATTCTAACTTTTTTATTGCAAAATAACAAAAGATGCAATATTTCAATATGTTTTCTAACTTTTCTATTGAAAAATATAACAATATGCCGTATTCCTATTTGCATTCTAACTTTTTTATTGCAAAATAACAAAAGATGCTATATTTCAATATGTTTTCTAAATTTTCTCCAGAAATATATAACAATATGCAGTATTCCTATTTGCATTCTAACCTTTTTATTGCAAAATAACAAAAGATGCAATATTTCATTATGTTTTCTAACTTTTCTATTGAAAAATATAACAATATGCTGCATTCCTATTTGCATTCTAACTTTTTATTGCAAAATAACAAAAGATGCAATATTTCAATAGGTTTTCTAACTTTTCTATTGAAAAATACAAAAATATGCAGCATTCCTATTTGCATTCTAACTTTTTTATTGCAAAATAACAAAAGATGCAATATTTCAATAGGTTTTCTAACTTTTCTATTGATAAATATAACCATATGCAGCATTCCTATTTGCATTCTAACTTTTTATTGCAAAATAACAAAAGATGCAATATTTCAATATGTTTTCTAACTTTTCTATTGAAAAATATAACAATATGCAGCATTCCTATTTGCATTCTAACTTTTTTATTGCAAAATAACAAAAGATGCAATATTTCAATATGTTTTCTAACTTTTCTATTGAAAAATATAACAATATGCCGTATTCCTATTTGCATTCTAACTTTTTTATTGCAAAATAACAAAAGATGCAATATTTCAATATGTTTTCTAAATTTTCGCCAGAAATATATAACAATATGCAGTATTCCTATTTTCATTCTACCTTTTTTATTGCATAATAACAAAAGATGCAATATTTCATTATGTTTTTAACTTTTCTATTGAAAAATATAACAATATGCAGTATTCCTATTTGAATTCTAAATTTTTTATTGCAAAATAACAAAAGATGCAATACTTCAATATGTTTTCTAACTTTTCTATTGAAAAATATATCAATATGCAGCATTCCTATTTGCATTCTAACTTTTTTATTGCAAAATAACAAAAGATGCAATATTTCAATATGTTTTGTAACTTTTCTATTGAAAAAAAAACAAAATATGCAGCATTTTTATTTGCATTCTAACTTTTTATTGCAAAATAACAAAAGATGCAAAATTTCAATATGTTTTCTAACTTTTCTATTGAAAAATATAACAATATGCAGCATTCCTATTTGCATTCTAACTTTTTTATTGCAAAATAACAAAAGATGCAATATTTCAATATGTTTTCTAACTTTTCTATTGAAAAATATAACAAAATATGCATCATTCCTATTTGCATTCTAACTTTTTTATTGCAAAATAACAAAAGATGCAATATTTCAATATGTTTTCTAACTTTTCTATTGAAAAATATAACAATATACCGTATTCCTATTTGCATTCTAACTTTTTTATAGCAAAATAACAAAAGATGCTATATTTCAATATGTTTTCTAAATTTCCTCCAGAAATATATAACAATATGCAGTATTCCTATTTGCATTCTAACCTTTTTATTGCAAAATAACAAAAGATGCAATATTTCATTATGTTTTCTAACTTTTCTATTGAAAAATATAACAATATGCAGTATTCCTATTTGCATTCTAACTCTTTTATTGCAAAATAACAAAAGATGCAATATTTCAATATGTTTTCTAACTTTTCTTTTGAAAAATATAACAATATGCAGAATTCCTATTTGCATTCTAACCTTTTTATTGCAAAATATCAAAAGATGCAATATTTCAATATGTTTTCTAACTTTTCTATTGGCAAATATAACAATATGCAGCATTCCTATTTGCATTCTAACTTTTTTATTGCAAAATAACAAAAGATGCAATATTTCAATATGTTTTCTAACTTTTCTATTGAAAAATATAACAAAATATGCACCATTCCTCTTTGCATTCTAACTTTTTTATTGCAAAATAACAAAAGATACAATATTTCAATATGTTTTCTAAATTTTCTATTGAACAATATAACAATATGCCGTATTCCTATTTGCATTCTAACTTTTTTATTGCAAAATAACAAAAGATGCTATATTTCAATATGTTTTCTAAATTTTCTCCAGAAATATATAACAATATGCAGTATTCCTATTTGCATTCTAACCTTTTTATTGCAAAATAACAAAAGATGCAATATTTCATTATGTTTTCTAACTTTTCTATTGAAAAATATAACAATATGCTGCATTCCTATTTGCATTCTAACTTTTTATTGCAAAATAACAAAAGATGCAATATTTCAATAGGTTTTCTAACTTTTCTATTGAAAAATACAAAAATATGCAGCATTCCTATTTGCATTCTAACTTTTTTATTGCAAAATAACAAAAGATGCAATATTTCAATAGGTTTTCTAACTTTTCTATTGATAAATATAACCATATGCAGCATTCCTATTTGCATTCTAACTTTTTATTGCAAAATAACAAAAGATGCAATATTTCAATATGTTTTCTAACTTTTCTATTGAAAAATATAACAATATGCAGCATTCCTATTTGCATTCTAACTTTTTTATTGCAAAATAACAAAAGATGCAATATTTCAATATGTTTTCTAACTTTTCTATTGAAAAATATAACAATATGCCGTATTCCTATTTGCATTCTAACTTTTTTATTGCAAAATAACAAAAGATGCAATATTTCAATATGTTTTCTAAATTTTCGCCAGAAATATATAACAATATGCAGTATTCCTATTTGCATTCTACCTTTTTTATTGCATAATAACAAAAGATGCAATATTTCATTATGTTTTTAACTTTTCTATTGAAAAATATAACAATATGCAGTATTCCTATTTGAATTCTAAATTTTTTATTGCAAAATAACAAAAGATGCAATACTTCAATATGTTTTCTAACTTTTCTATTGAAAAATATATCAATATGCAGCATTCCTATTTGCATTCTAACTTTTTTATTGCAAAATAACAAAAGATGCAATATTTCAATATGTTTTGTAACTTTTCTATTGAAAAAAAAACAAAATATGCAGCATTTTTATTTGCATTCTAACTTTTTATTGCAAAATAACAAAAGATGCAAAATTTCAATATGTTTTCTAACTTTTCTATTGAAAAATATAACAATATGCAGCATTCCTATTTGCATTCTAACTTTTTTATTGCAAAATAACAAAAGATGCAATATTTCAATATGTTTTCTAACTTTTCTATTGAAAAATATAACAAAATATGCATCATTCCTATTTGCATTCTAACTTTTTTATTGCAAAATAACAAAAGATGCAATATTTCAATATGTTTTCTAACTTTTCTATTGAAAAATATAACAATATACCGTATTCCTATTTGCATTCTAACTTTTTTATTGCAAAATAACAAAAGATGCTATATTTCAATATGTTTTCTAAATTTTCTCCAGAAATATATAACAATATGCAGTATTCCTATTTGCATTCTAACCTTTTTATTGCAAAATAACAAAAGATGCAATATTTCATTATGTTTTCTAACTTTTCTATTGAAAAATATAACAATATGCAGTATTCCTATTTGCATTCTAACTCTTTTATTGCAAAATAACAAAAGATGCAATATTTCAATATGTTTTCTAACTTTTCTTTTGAAAAATATAACAATATGCAGCATTCCTATTTGCATTCTAACCTTTTTATTGCAAAATATCAAAAGATGCAATATTTCAATATGTTTTCTAACTTTTCTATTGGCAAATATAACAATATGCAGCATTCCTATTTGCATTCTAACTTTTTTATTGCAAAATAACAAAAGATGCAATATTTCAATATGTTTTCTAACTTTTCTATTGAAAAATATAACAAAATATGCACCATTCCTCTTTGCATTCTAACTTTTTTATTGCAAAATAACAAAAGATACAATATTTCAATATGTTTTCTAAATTTTCTATTGAACAATATAACAATATGCCGTATTCCTATTTGCATTCTAACTTTTTTATTGCAAAATAACAAAAGATGCAATATTTCAATATGTTTTCTAAATTTTCTCCAGAAATATATAACAATATGCAGTATTCCTATTTGCATTCTAACTTTTTTATTGCATAATAACAAAAGATGCAATATTTTATTATGTTTTTAACTTTTCTATTGAAAAAAAAAACAAAATATGCAGCATTCCTATTTGCATTCTAACTTTTTTATTGCAAAATAACAAAAGATGCAATATTTCAATAGGTTTTCTAACTTTTCTATTGAAAAATATAACAATATGCAGCATTCCTATTTGCATTCTAACTTTTTTATTGCAAAATAACAAAAGATGCAATATTTCAATATGTTTTCTAACTTTTCTAATGAAAAATATAACAAAATATGCACCATTCCTATTTGCATTCTAACTTTTTTATTGCAAAATAACAAAAGATGCAATATTTCAATATGTTTTCTAACTTTTCTATTGAAAAATATAACAATATACCATATTCCTATTTGCATTCTAACTTTTTTATTGCAAAATAACAAAAGATGCTATATTTCAATATGTTTTCTAAATTTTCTCCAGAAATATATAACAATATGCAGTATTCCTATTTGCATTCTAACCTTTTTATTGCAAAATAACAAAAGATGCAATATTTCATTATGTTTTCTAACTTTTCTATTGAAAAATATAACAATATGCAGTATTCCTATTTGCATTCTAACTTTTTTATTGCAAAATAACAAAAGATGCAATATTTCAATATGTTTTCTAACTTTTCTATTGAAAAATACAAAAATATGCACCATTCCTATTTGCATTCTAACTTTTTTATTGCAAAATAACAAAAGATGCAATATTTCAATAGGTTTTCTAACTTTTCTATTGATAAATATAACAATATGCAGCATTCCTATTTGCATTCTAACTTTTTTATTGCAAAATAACAAAAGATGCAATATTTCAATATGTTTTCTAACTTTTCTATTGAAAAATATAACAATATGCAACATTCCTATTTGCATTCTAACCTTTTTATTGCAAAATATCAAAAGATGCAATATTTCAATATGTTTTCTAACTTTTCTATTGAAAAATATAACAATATGCAGCATTCCTATTTGCATTCTAACTTTGTTATTGCAAAATAACAAAAGATGCAATATTTCAATATGTTTTCTAACTTTTCTATTGAAAAATATAACAAAATATGCACCATTCCTATTTGCATTCTAACTTTTTTATTGCAAAATAACAAAAGATGCAATATTTCAATATGTTTTCTAACTTTTCTATTGAAAAATATAACAATATGCCGTATTCCTATTTGCATTCTAACTTTTTTATTGCATAATAACAAAAGATGCAATATTTCATTATGTTTTTAACTTTTCTATTGAAAAATATAACAATATGCAGTATTCCTATTTGCATTCTAACTTTTTTATTGCAAAATAACAAAAGATGCAATATTTCAATATGTTTTCTAACTTTTCTATTGAAAAATATATCAATATGCAGCATTCCTATTTGCATTCTAACTTTTTTATTGCAAAATAACAAAAGATGCAATATTTCAATATGTTTTGTAACTTTTCTATTGAAAAAAAAACAAAATATGCAGCATTTTTATTTGCATTCTAACTTTTTATTGCAAAATAACAAAAGATGCAATATTTCAATACGTTTTCTAACTTTTCTATTGAAAAATATAACAATATGCAGCATTCCTATTTGCATTCTAACTTTTTTATTGCAAAATAACAAAAGATGCAATATTTCAATATGTTTTCTAACTTTTCTATTGAAAAATATAACAAAATATGCACCATTCCTATTTGCATTCTAACTTTTTTATTGCAAAATAACAAAAGATGCAATATTTCAATATGTTTTCTAACTTTTCTATTGAAAAATATAACAATATACCGTATTCCTATTTGCATTCTAACTTTTTTATTGCAAAATAACAAAAGATGCAATATTTCAATATGTTTTCTAAATTTTCTCCAGAAATATATAACAATATGCAGTATTCCTATTTGCATTCTAACTTTTTTATTGCAAAATAACAAAAGATGCAATATTTCAATATGTTTTCTAAATTTTCGCCAGAAATATATAACAATATGCAGCATTCCTATTTGCATTCTAACTTTTTTATTGCAAAATAACAAAAGATGCAATATTTCAATATGTTTTCTAACTTTTCTATTGAAAAATATAACAAAATATGCACCATTCCTATTTGCATTCTAACTTTTTTATTGCAAAATAACAAAAGAAGCAATATTTCAATATGTTTTCTAACTTTTCTATTGAAAAATATAACAATATACCGTATTCCTATTTGCATTCTAACTTTTTTATTGCAAAATAACAAAAGATGCAATATTTCAATATGTTTTCTAAATTTTCTCCAGAAATATATAACAATATGCAGTATTCCTATTTGCATTCTAACTTTTTTATTGCAAAATAACAAAAGATGCAATATTTCAATATGTTTTCTAAATTTTCGCCAGAAATATATAACAATATGCAGTATTCCTATTTGCATTCTAACTTTTTTATTGCAAAATAACAAAAGATGCAATATTTCAATATGTTTTCTAACTTTTCTATTGAAAAATATAACAATATGCCGTATTCCTATTTGCATTCTAACTTTTTTATTGCAAAATAACAAAAGATGCAATATTT
Source organism: Acanthosepion esculentum (assembly GCA_964036315.1). Taxonomy (NCBI): domain Eukaryota; kingdom Metazoa; phylum Mollusca; class Cephalopoda; order Sepiida; family Sepiidae; genus Acanthosepion; species Acanthosepion esculentum. The sequence goes on along the minus strand of OZ038479.1, from coordinate 63,221,730 downwards.
CAATATGTTTTCTAAATTTTCGCCAGAAATATATAACAATATGCAGTATTCCTATTTGCATTCTAACTTTTTTATTGCAAAATAACAAAAGATGCAATATTTCAATATGTTTTCTAACTTTTCTATTGAAAAATATATCAATATGCAGCATTCCTATTTGCATTCTAACTTTTTTATTGCAAAATAACAAAAGATGCAATATTTCAATATGTTTTGTAACTTTTCTATTGAAAAAAAAACAAAATATGCAGCATTTTTATTTGCATTCTAACTTTTTATTGCAAAATAACAAAAGATGCAAAATTTCAATATGTTTTGTAACTTTTCTATTGAAAAATATAACAATATGCAGCATTCCTATTTGCATTCTAACTTTTTTATTGCAAAATAACAAAAGATGCAATATTTCAATATGTTTTCTAACTTTTCTATTGAAAAATATAACAAAATATGCACCATTCCTATTTGCATTCTAACTTTTTTATTGCAAAATAACAAAAGATGCAATATTTCAATATGTTTTCTAAATTTTCTCCAGAAATATATAACAATATGCAGTATTCCTATTTGCATTCTAACTTTTTTATTGCATAATAACAAAAGATGCAATATTTCATTATGTTTTTAACTTTTCTATTGAAAAATATAACAATATGCAGTATTCCTATTTGCATTCTAACTTTTTTATTGCAAAATAACAAAAGATGCAATATTTCAATATGTTTTCTAACTTTTCTATTGAAAAATATAACAATATGCAGCATTCCTATTTGCATTCTAACTTTTTTATTGCAAAATAACAAAAGATGCAATATTTCAATATGTTTTCTAACTTTTCTATTGAAAAAGATAACAAAATATGCACCATTCCTATTTGCATTCTAACTTTTTTATTGCAAAATAACAAAAGATGCAATATTTCAATATGTTTTCTAACTTTTCTATTGAAAAATACCAAAATATGCCGTATTCCTATTTGCATTCTAACTTTTTTATTGCAAAATAACAAAAGATGCAATATTTCAATATGTTTTCTAAATTTTCTCCAGAAATATATAACAATATGCAGTATTCCTATTTCCATTCTAACTTTTTTATTGCAAAATAACAAAAGATGCAATATTTCATTATGTTTTCCAACTTTTCTATTGATAAATATAACAATATGCAGTATTCCTATTTGCATTCTAACTTTTTTATTGCAAAATAACAAAAGATGCAATATTTCAATAGGTTTTCTAACTTTTCTATTGATAAATATAACAATATGCAGCATTCCTATTTGCATTCTAACTTTTTTATTGCAAAATAACAAAAGATGCAATATTTCAATATGTTTTCTAACTTTCCTATTGAAAAATATAACAAAATATGCACCATTCCTATTTGCATTCTAACTTTTTTATTGCAAAATAACAAAAGATGCAATATTTCAATATGTTTTCTAACTTTTCTATTGAAAAATATAACAATATGCTGTATTCCTATTTGCATTCTAACTTTTTTATTGCAAAATAACAAAAGATGCAATATTTCAATATGTTTTCTAAATTTTCTCCAGAAATATATAACAATATGCAGTATTCCTATTTCCATTCTAACTTTTTTATTGCAAAATAACAAAAGATGCAATATTTCATTATGTTTTCCAACTTTTCTATTGATAAATATAACAATATGCAGTATTCCTATTTCCATTCTAACTTTTTTATTGCAAAATAACAAAAGATGCAATATTTCAATAGGTTTTCTAACTTTTCTATTGATAAATATAACAATATGCAGCATTCCTATTTGCATTCTAACTTTTTTATTGCAAAATAACAAAAGATGCAATATTTCAATATGTTTTCTAACTTTCCTATTGAAAAATATAACAAAATATGCACCATTCCTATTTGCATTCTAACTTTTTTATTGCAAAATAACAAAAGATGCAATATTTCAATATGTTTTCTAACTTTTCTATTGAAAAATATAACAATATGCTGTATTCCTATTTGCATTCTAACTTTTTTATTGCAAAATAACAAAAGATGCAATATTTCAATATGTTTTCTAACTTTCCTATTGAAAAATACAACAAAATATGCACCATTCCTATTTGCATTCTAACTTTTTTATTGCAAAATAACAAAAGATGCAATATTTCAATATGTTTTCTAACTTTTCTATTGAAAAATATAACAATATGCTGTATTCCTATTTGCATTCTAACTTTTTTATTGCAAAATAACAAAAGATGCAAAATTTCAATATGTTTTCTAACTTTTCTATTGAAAAATATAACAATATGCAGCATTCCTATTTTTATTCTAACTTTTCTATTGAAAAATACCAAAATATGCAGTATTCCTATTTGCATTCTAACTTTGTTATTGCAAAATAACAAAAGATGCAATATTTCAATATGTTTTCTAACTTTTCTATTGAAAAATATAACAATATGCAGCATTCCTATTTGCATTCTAACTTTGTTATTGCAAAATAACAAAAGATGCAATATTTCAATAGGTTTTCTAAATTTTCTATAGAAAAAAAACAAAATATGCAGCATTCCTATTTGCATTCTAACTTTTTTATTGCAAAATGACAAAAGATGCAATATTTCAATATGTTTTCTAACTTTCCTATTGAAAAATATAACAATATGCAGCATTCCTATTTGCATTCTAACTTTTTTATTGCAAAATAACAAAAGATGCAATATTTCAATATGTTTTCTAACTTTGATATTGAAAAATATAACAAAATGCAGCATTCCTATTTGCATTCTAACTTTTTTATTGCAAAATAACAAAAGATGCAATATTTCAATATGTTTTCTAACTTTTCTATTGAAAAAAAAACAAAATATGCAGCATTCCTATTTGCATTCTAACTTTTTTATTGCAAAATAACAAAAGATCCAATATTTCAATATGTTTTCGGACTTTTCTATTGAAAAATACAAAAATATGCATTATTCCTATTTGCATTCTAACTTTGTTATTGCAAAATAACAAAAGATGCAATATTTCAATATGTTTTCTAACTTTTCTATTGAAAAATATAACAATATGCAGCATTCCTATTTTTATTCTAACTTTTCTATTGAAAAATACCAAAATATGCAGTATTCCTATTTGCATTCTAACTTTGTTATTGCAAAATAACAAAAGATGCAATATTTCAATAGGTTTTCTAACTTTTCTATAGAAAAAAAACAAAATATGCAGCATTCCTATTTGCATTCTAACTTTTTTATTGCAAAATAACAAAAGATGCAATATTTCAATATGTTTTCTAACTTTTCTATTGAAAAATACCAAAATATGCCGTATTTTTATTTGCATTCTAACTTTTTTATTGCAAAATAACAAAAGATGCAATATTTCAATATGTTTTCTAACTTTTCTATTGATAAATATAACAATATGCAGCATTCCTATTTGCATTCTAACATTTTTATTGCAAAATAACAAAAGATACAATATTTCAATATGTTTTCTAACTTTTCTTTTGAAAAATCTAACAATATGCAGCATTCCTATTTGCATTATAACTTTGTTATTGAAAAATAACAAAAGATGCAATATTTCAATATGTTTTCTAACTTTTCTTTTGACAAATATAACAATATGCAGCATTCCTATTTGCATTCTAACTTTTTTATTGCAAAATAACAAAAGATCCAATATTTCAATATGTTTTCGGACTTTTCTATTGAAAAATATAACAATATGCAGCATTCCTATTTTTATTCTAACTTTTCTATTGAAAAATACCAAAATATGTAGTATTCCTATTTGCATTCTAAATTTTATTGCAAAATAACAAAAGATGCAATATTCCAATATGTTTTCTATCTTTTCTATTGAAAAATATAACAATAGGCAGTATTCCTATTTGCATTCTAACTTTTTTATTGCAAAATAACAAAAGATGCAATATTTCAATATGTTTTCTAACTTTTCTATTGAAAAATATAACAAAATATGCACCATTCCTATTTGCATTCTAACTTTTTTATTGCAAAATAACAAAAGATCCAATATTTCAATATGTTTTCGGACTTTTCTATTGAAAAATACAAAAATATGCAGTATTCCTATTTGCATTCTAACTTATTTATTGCACAATAACAAAAGATGCAATATTTCAATAGGTTTTCTAACTTTTCTATTGATAAATATAACAAAATATGCACCATTCCTATTTGCATTCTAACTTTTATATTGCAAAATAACAAAAGATGCAATATTTCAATAGGTTTTCTAACTTTTCTATTGATAAATATAACAATATGCAGCATTCCTATTTGCATTCTAACTTTGTTATTGCAAAATAACAAAAGATGCAATATTTCAATATGTTTTCTAACTTTTCTTTTGAAAAATATAACAATATGCAGCATTCCTATTTGCATTCTAACTTTGTTATTGCAAAATAACAAAAGATGCAATATTTCAATATGTTTTCTAACTTTTCTATTGAAAAATATAACAATATGCAGCATTCCTATTTGCATTCTAACTTTGTTATTGCAAAATAACAAAAGATGCAATATTTCAATAGGTTTTCTAACTTTTCTATTGAAAAATATAACAATATGCAGCATTCCTATTTGCATTCTAACTTTTTTATTGCAAAATAACAAAAGATGCAATATTTCAATATGTTTTCTAACTTTTCTATTTTAAAATATAACAATATGCAGCATTCCTATTTGCATTCTAACTTTGTTATTGCAAAATAACAAAAGATGCAATATTTCAATATGTTTTCTAACTATTCTATTGAAAAATATAATAATATGCAGCATTCCTATTTGCATTCTAACTTTTCTATTGAAAAATACAAAAATATGCAGTATTCCTATTTGCATTCTAACTTTTTTATTACAAAATAACAAAAGATGCAATATTTCAATATGTTTTCGAACTTTTCTATTGAAAAAAAAAACAAAATATGCAGCATTCCTATTTGCACTCTAACTTTTTTATTGCAAAATAACAAAAGATGCAATATTTCATTATGTTTTCTAACTTTTCTATTGAAAAATATAACAATATGCAGCATTCCTATTTGCATTCTAACTTTGTTATTGCAAAATAACAAAAGATGAAATATTTCAATATGTCTTCTAACTTTTCTATTGAAATATATAACAATATGCAGCATTCCTATTTGCATTCTAACTTTGTTATTGCAAAATAACAAAAGATGCAATATTTCAATAGGTTTTCTAACTTTTCTATTGAAAAATATAACAATATGCAGCATTCCTATTTGCATTCTAACATTTTTATTGCAAAATAACAAAAGATGCAATATTTCAATGTTTTCTAACTTTTCTATTGAAAAATATAAAAATATGCAGCATTCCTATTTGCATTCTAACTTTTCTATTGAAAAATACAAAAATATGCAGTATTCCTATTTGCATTCTAACTTTTTTATTACAAAATAACAAAAGATGCAATATTTCAATATGTTTTCTAACTTTTCTATTGAAAAATATAATATGCAGCATTCCTATTTGCATTCTAACTTTGTTATTGCAAAATAACAAAAGATGCAATATTTCAATATGTTTTCTAACTTTTCTTTTGAAAAATATAACAATATGCAGCATTCCTATTTGCATTCTAACTTTGTTATTGCAAAATAACAAAAGATGCAATATTTCAATATGTTTTCTAACTTTTCTATTGAAAAATATAACAATATGCAGCATTCCTATTTGCATTCTAACTTTGTTATTGCAAAATAACAAAAGATGAAATATTTCAATATGTTTTCTAACTTTTCTATTGAAATATATAACAATATGCAGCATTCCTATTTGCATTCTAACTTTGTTATTGCAAAATAACAAAAGATGCAATATTTCAATAGGTTTTCTAACTTTTCTATTGAAAAATATAACAATATGCAGCATTCCTATTTGCATTCTCACTTTTTTATTGCAAAATAACAAAAGATGCAATATTTCAATATGTTTTCTAACTTTTCTATTGAAAAATATAACAATATGCAGCATTCCTATTTGCATTCTAACTTTTTTATTGCAAAATAACAAAAGATGCAATATTTCAATATGTTTTCTAAATTTTCTATTGAATAAAAAAGAAAATATGCAGCATTCCTATTTGCATTCTAACTTTTTTATTGCAAAATAACAAAAGATGCAAAATTTCAATATGTTTTCTAACTTTTCTATTGATAAATATAACAATATGCAGCATTCCTACTTGCATTGTAACTTTGATATTGCAAAATAACAAAAGATGCAATATTTCAATATGTTTTCTAAATTTCTATTGAAAAAAAAATTAAAATATGCAGCATTCCTTTTTGCATTCTAACTTTTTTATTGCAAAATAACAAAAGATGCAATATTTCAATATGTTTTCTAACTTTTCTATTGAAAAATACCAAAATATGCAGCATTCCTATTTGCATTCTAACTTTTTTAATGCAAAATAACAAAAGATGCAATATTTCAATATGTTTTCTAACTTTTCTATTGAAAAATATAACAATATGCAGCATTCCTATTTGCATTCTAACTTTTTTATTGCAAAATATCAAAAGATGCAATATTTCAATATGTTTTCTAACTTTTCTATTGATAAATACCAAAATATGCAGCATTCCTATTTGCATTCTAACTTTTTTATTGCAAAATTACAAAAGATGCAATATTTCAATATGTTTTCTAACTTTTCTATTGAAAAAAAAAGAAAATATGCAGCATTCCTATTTGCATTCTAACTTTTTTATTGCAAAATAACAAAAGATGCAATATTTCAATATGTTTTCTAACTTTTCTATTGATAAATACCAAAATATGCAGCATTCCTATTTGCATTCTAACTTTTTTATTGCAAAATTACAAAAGATGCAATATTTCAATATGTTTTCTAACTTTTCTATTGAAAAAAAAAGAAAATATGCAGCATTCCTATTTGCATTCTAACTTTGTTATTGCAAAATAACAAAAGATGCAATATTTCAATATGTTTTCTAACATTTCTATTGAAAAATATAACAATATGCAGCATTCCTAATTGCATTCGAACTTTTTTATTGCAAAATAACAAAAGATGCAATATTTCAATATGTTTTCTAACTTTTCTATTGAAAAAAAAAGAAAATATGCAGCATTCCTATTTGCATTCTAACTTTTTTATTGCAAAATAACAAAAGATGCAATATTTCAATATGTTTCCTAACTTTTCTATTGTAAAAAAAAACAAAATATGCAGCATTCCTATTTGCATTCTAACTTTTTTATTGCAAAATAAGAAAAGATGCAATATTTCAATATGTTTTCTAATTTTTCTATTGAAAAAAAAACAAAATATGCAGCATTCCTATTTGCATTCTAACTTTTTTATTGCAAAATAACAAAAGATGCAATATTTCAATATGTTTTCTAACTTTTCTATTGAAAAAAAAAGAAAATATGCAGCATTCCTATTTGCATTCTAACTTTTTTATTGCAAAATAACAAAAGATGCAATATTTCAATATGTTTCCTAACTTTTCTATTGTAAAAAAAAACAAAATATGCAGCATTCCTATTTGCATTCTAACTTTTTTATTGCAAAATAAGAAAAGATGCAATATTTCAATATGTTTTCTAATTTTTCTATTGAAAAAAAAACAAAATATGCAGCATTCCTATTTGCATTCTAACTTTTTTATTGCAAAATAACAAAAGATGCAATATTTCAATATGTTTTCTAACTTTTCTATTGAATAAAAAAGAAAATATGCAGCATTCCTATTTGCATTCTAACTTTTTTATTGCAAAATAACAAAAGATGCAATATTTCAATATGTTTTCTAAATTACTATTGAAAATAAAATAAAATATGCAGCATTCCTATTTGCATTCTAACTTTTTTATTGCAAAATAACAAAAGATGCAATATTTCAATATGTTTTCTAACTTTTCTATTTAAAAATATAACAAAATATGCAGCATTCCTATTTGCATTCTAACTTTTTTATTGCAAAATAACCAAAGATGCAATATTTCAATATGTTTTCTAACTTTTCTATTGAATAAAAAAGAAAATATGCAGCATTCCTATTTGCATTCTAACTTTTTTATTGCAAAATAACAAAAGATGCAATATTTCAATATGTTTTCTAACTTTCTATTGAAAAATATAACAAAATATGCAGCATTCCTATTTGCATTCTAACTTTTTTATTGCAAAATAACAAAAGATGCAATATTTCAATATGTTTCCTAACTTTTCTATTGTAAAAAAAAACAAAATATGCAGCATTCCTATTTGCATTCTAACTTTTTTATTGCAAAATAAGAAAAGATGCAATATTTCAATATGTTTTCTAATTTTTCTATTGAAAAATATAAAAAAATATGCAGCATTCCTATTTGCATTCTAACTTTTTTATTGCAAAATAACAAAAGATGCAATATTTCAATATGTTTTCTAACTTTTCTATTTAAAAATATAACAAAATATGCAGCATTCCTATTTGCATTCTAACTTTTTTATTGCAAAATAACAAAAGATGCAATATTTCAATATGTTTTCTAACTTTTCTATTTAAAAATATAACAAAATATGCAGCATTCCTATTTGCATTCTAACTTTTTTATTGCAAAATAACCAAAGATGCAATATTTCAATATGTTTTCTAACTTTTCTATTGAATAAAAAAGAAAATATGCAGCATTCCTATTTGCATTCTAACTTTTTTATTGCAAAATAACAAAAGATGCCATATTTCAATATGTTTTCTAACTTTCTATTGAAAAATATAACAAAATATGCAGCATTCCTATTTGCATTCTAACTTTTTTATTGCAAAATAAGAAAAGATGCAATATTTCAATATGTTTTCTAATTTTTCTATTGAAAAATATAAAAAAATATGCAGCATTCCTATTTGCATTCTAACTTTTTTATTGCAAAATAACAAAAGATGCAATATTTCAATATGTTTTCTAACTTTTCTATTGAAAAAAAAACAAAATATGCAGCATTCCTATTTGCATTCTAACTTTTTTATTGCAAAATAACAAAAGATGCAATATTTCAATATGTTTTCTAACTTTTCTATTGAATAAAAAAGAAAATATGCAGCATTCCTATTTGCATTCTAACTTTTTTATTGCAAAATAACAAAAGATGCAATATTTCAATATGTTTTCTAACTTTTCTATTGATAAATATAATAATATGCAGCATTCCTACTTGCATTCTAACTTTGATATTGCAAAATAACAAAAGATGCAATATTTCAATATGTTTTCTAAATTTCTATTGAAAAAAAAATAAAATATGCAGCATTCCTATTTGCATTCTGACTTTTCTATTGCAAAATAACAAAAGATGCAATATTTCAATATGTTTTCTAACTTTTCTATTGAAAAATATAATATGCAGCATTCCTATTTGCATTCTAACTTTGTTATTGCAAAATAACAAAAGATGCAATATTTCAATATGTTTTCTAACTTTTCTTTTGAAAAATATAACAATATGCAGCATTCCTATTTGCATTCTAACTTTGTTATTGCAAAATAACAAAAGATGCAATATTTCAATATGTTTTCTAACTTTTCTATTGAAAAATATAACAATATGCAGCATTCCTATTTGCATTCTAACTTTGTTATTGCAAAATAACAAAAGATGAAATATTTCAATATGTTTTCTAACTTTTCTATTGAAATATATAACAATATGCAGCATTCCTATTTGCATTCTAACTTTGTTATTGCAAAATAACAAAAGATGCAATATTTCAATAGGTTTTCTAACTTTTCTATTGAAAAATATAACAATATGCAGCATTCCTATTTGCATTCTCACTTTTTTATTGCAAAATAACAAAAGATGCAATATTTCAATATGTTTTCTAACTTTTCTATTGAAAAATATAACAATATGCAGCATTCCTATTTGCATTCTAACTTTTTTATTGCAAAATAACAAAAGATGCAATATTTCAATATGTTTTCTAAATTTTCTATTGAATAAAAAAGAAAATATGCAGCATTCCTATTTGCATTCTAACTTTTTTATTGCAAAATAACAAAAGATGCAAAATTTCAATATGTTTTCTAACTTTTCTATTGATAAATATAACAATATGCAGCATTCCTACTTGCATTGTAACTTTGATATTGCAAAATAACAAAAGATGCAATATTTCAATATGTTTTCTAAATTTCTATTGAAAAAAAAATTAAAATATGCAGCATTCCTTTTTGCATTCTAACTTTTTTATTGCAAAATAACAAAAGATGCAATATTTCAATATGTTTTCTAACTTTTCTATTGAAAAATACCAAAATATGCAGCATTCCTATTTGCATTCTAACTTTTTTAATGCAAAATAACAAAAGATGCAATATTTCAATATGTTTTCTAACTTTTCTATTGAAAAATATAACAATATGCAGCATTCCTATTTGCATTCTAACTTTTTTATTGCAAAATATCAAAAGATGCAATATTTCAATATGTTTTCTAACTTTTCTATTGATAAATACCAAAATATGCAGCATTCCTATTTGCATTCTAACTTTTTTATTGCAAAATTACAAAAGATGCAATATTTCAATATGTTTTCTAACTTTTCTATTGAAAAAAAAACAAAATATGCAGCATTCCTATTTGCATTCTAACTTTTTTATTGCAAAATAACAAAAGATGCAATATTTCAATATGTTATCTAACTTTTCTATTTATAAATACCAAAATATGCAGCATTCCTATTTGCATTCTAACTTTTTTATTGCAAAATTACAAAAGATGCAATATTTCAATATGTTTTCTAACTTTTCTATTGAAAAAAAAAGAAAATATGCAGCATTCCTATTTGCATTCTAACTTTTTTATTGCAAAATAACAAAAGATGCAATATTTCAATATGTTTTCTAACTTTTCTATTTATAAATACCAAAATATGCATTATTCCTATTTGCATTCTAACTTTGTTATTGCAAAATAACAAAAGATGCAATATTTCAATATGTTTTCTAACTTTTCTATTGAAAAATATAACAATATGCAGCATTCCTAATTGCATTCTAACTTTTTTATTGCAAAATAACAAAAGATGCAATATTTCAATATGTTTCCTAACTTTTCTATTGTAAAAAAAAACAAAATATGCAGCATTCCTATTTGCATTCTAACTTTTTTATTGCAAAATAAGAAAAGATGCAATATTTCAATATGTTTTCTAATTTTTCTATTGAAAAAAAAACAAAATATGCAGCATTCCTATTTGCATTCTAACTTTTTTATTGCAAAATAACAAAAGATGCAATATTTCAATATGTTTTCTAACTTTTCTATTGAATAAAAAAGAAAATATGCAGCATTCCTATTTGCATTCTAACTTTTTTATTGCAAAATAACAAAAGATGCAATATTTCAATATGTTTTCTAAATTTCTATTGAAAATAAAATAAAATATGCAGCATTCCTATTTGCATTCTAACTTTTTTATTGCAAAATAACAAAAGATGCAATATTTCAATATGTTTTCTAACTTTTCTATTTAAAAATATAACAAAATATGCAGCATTCCTATTTGCATTCTAACTTTTTTATTGCAAAATAACCAAAGATGCAATATTTCAATATGTTTTCTAACTTTTCTATTGAATAAAAAAGAAAATATGCAGCATTCCTATTTGCATTCTAACTTTTTTATTGCAAAATAACAAAAGATGCAATATTTCAATATGTTTTCTAACTTTTCTATTGAAAAATATAACAAAATATGCAGCATTCCTATTTGCATTCTAACTTTTTTATTGCAAAATAACAAAAGATGCAATATTTCAATATGTTTCCTAACTTTTCTATTGTAAAAAAAAACAAAATATGCAGCATTCCTATTTGCATTCTAACTTTTTTATTGCAAAATAAGAAAAGAGGCAATATTTCAATATGTTTTCTAATTTTTCTATTGAAAAATATAAAAAAATATGCAGCATTCCTATTTGCATTCTAACTTTTTTATTGCAAAATAACAAAAGATGCAATATTTCAATATGTTTTCTAACTTTTCTATTGAAAAAAAAACAAAATATGCAGCATTCCTATTTGCATTCTAACTTTTTTATTGCAAAATAACAAAAGATGCAATATTTCAATATGTTTTCTAACTTTTCTATTGAATAAAAAAGAAAATATGCAGCATTCCTATTTGCATTCTAACTTTTTTATTGCAAAATAACAAAAGATGCAATATTTCAATATGTTTTCTAACTTTTCTATTGATAAATATAATAATATGCAGCATTCCTACTTGCATTCTAACTTTGATATTGCAAAATAACAAAAGATGCAATATTTCAATATGTTTTCTAAATTTCTATTGAAAAAAAATAAAATATGCAGCATTCCTATTTGCATTCTGACTTTTCTATTGCAAAATAACAAAAGATGCAATATTTCAATATGTTTTCTAACTTTTCTATTGAAAAAAAAACAAAATATGCAGCATTCCTATTTGCATTCTAACTTTTTTATTGCAAAATAACAAAAGATGCAATATTTCAATATGTTTTCTAACTTTTCTATTGTAAAAAAAACAAAATATGCAGCATTCCTATTTGCATTCTAACTTTTTTATGGCAAAATAACAAAAGATGCAATATTTCAATATGTTTTCTAACTTTTCTATTGAAAAATATAACAATATGCAGCATTCCTATTTGCATTCTAACTTTTTTATTGCAAAATAACAAAAGATGCAATATTTCAATATGTTTTCTAACTTTTCTATTGAAAAATATAACAATATGCAGCATTCCTATTTGCATTCTAACTTTTTTATTGCAAAATAACAAAAGATGCAATATTTCAATATGTTTTCTAACTTTTCTATTGAAAAATATAACAATATGCAGCATTCCTATTTGCATTCTAACTTTTTTATTGCAAAATATCAAAAGATGCAATATTTCAATATGTTTTCTAACTTTTCTATTGAAAAATATAACAATATGCAGCATTCCTACTTGCATTCTAACTTTGTTATTGCAAAATAAGAAAAGATGCAATATTTCTATATTTTTTCTAATTTTTCTATTGAAAAAAAAACAAAATATGCAGCATTCCTATTTGCATTCTAACTTTTTTATTGCAAAATAACAAAAGATGCAATATTTCAATATGTTTTCTAACTTTTCTATTGAATAAAAAAGAAAATATGCAGCATTCCTATTTGCATTCTAACTTTTTTATTGCAAAATAACAAAAGATGCAATATTTCAATATGTTTTCTAAATTTCTATTGAAAATAAAATAAAATATGCAGCATTCCTATTTGCATTCTAACTTTTTTATTGCAAAATAACAAAAGATGCAATATTTCAATATGTTTTCTAACTTTTCTATTTAAAAATATAACAAAATATGCAGCATTCCTATTTGCATTCTAACTTTTTTATTGCAAAATAACCAAAGATGCAATATTTCAATATGTTTTCTAACTTTTCTATTGAATAAAAAAGAAAATATGCAGCATTCCTATTTGCATTCTAACTTTTTTATTGCAAAATAACAAAAGATGCAATATTTCAATATGTTTTCTAATTTTTCTATTGAAAAATATAAAAAAATATGCAGCATTCCTATTTGCATTCTAACTTTTTTATTGCAAAATAACAAAAGATGCAATATTTCAATATGTTTTCTAACTTTTCTATTGAAAAAAAAACAAAATATGCAGCATTCCTATTTGCATTCTAACTTTTTTATTGCAAAATAACAAAAGATGCAATATTTCAATATGTTTTCTAACTTTTCTATTGAATAAAAAAGAAAATATGCAGCATTCCTATTTGCATTCTAACTTTTTTATTGCAAAATAAGAAAAGATGCAATATTTCAATATGTTTTCTAATTTTTCTATTGAAAAATATAAAAAAATATGCAGCATTCCTATTTGCATTCTAACTTTTTTATTGCAAAATAACAAAAGATGCAATATTTCAATATGTTTTCTAACTTTTCTATTGAAAAAAAAACAAAATATGCAGCATTCCTATTTGCATTCTAACTTTTTTATTGCAAAATAACCAAAGATGCAATATTTCAATATGTTTTCTAACTTTTCTATTGAATAAAAAAGAAAATATGCAGCATTCCTATTTGCATTCTAACTTTTTTATTGCAAAATAAGAAAAGATGCAATATTTCAATATGTTTTCTAATTTTTCTATTGAAAAATATAAAAAAATATGCAGCATTCCTATTTGCATTCTAACTTTTTTATTGCAAAATAACAAAAGATGCAATATTTCAATATGTTTTCTAACTTTTCTATTGAAAAAAAAACAAAATATGCAGCATTCCTATTTGCATTCTAACTTTTTTATTGCAAAATAACAAAAGATGCAATATTTCAATATGTTTTCTAACTTTTCTATTGAATAAAAAAGAAAATATGCAGCATTCCTATTTGCATTCTAACTTTTTTATTGCAAAATAACAAAAGATGCAATATTTCAATATGTTTTCTAACTTTTCTATTGATAAATATAATAATATGCAGCATTCCTACTTGCATTCTAACTTTGATATTGCAAAATAACAAAAGATGCAATATTTCAATATGTTTTCTAAATTTCTATTGAAAAAAAAATAAAATATGCAGCATTCCTATTTGCATTCTGACTTTTCTATTGCAAAATAACAAAAGATGCAATATTTCAATATGTTTTCTAACTTTTCTATTGAAAAAAAAACAACATATGCAGCATTCCTATTTGCATTCTAACTTTTTTATTGCAAAATAACAAAAGATGCAATATTTCAATATGTTTTCTAACTTTTCTATTGTAAAAAAAACAAAATATGCAGCATTCCTATTTGCATTCTAACTTTTTTATTGCAAAATAACAAAAGATGCAATATTTCAATATGTTTTCTAACTTTTCTATTGAAAAATATAACAATATGCAGCATTCCTATTTGCATTCTAACTTTTTTATTGCAAAATAACAAAAGATGCAATATTTCAATATGTTTTCTAACTTTTCTATTGAAAAATATAACAATATGCAGCATTCCTATTTGCATTCTAACTTTTTTATCGCAAAATATCAAAAGATGCAATATTTCAATATGTTTTCTAACTTTTCTATTGAAAAATATAACAATATGCAGCATTCCTACTTGCATTCTAACTTTGTTATTGCAAAATAACAAAAGATGCAATATTTCAATATGTTTTCTAAATTTCTATTGAAAAAAAACAAAATATGCAGCATTCCTATTTGCATTCTAACTTTTTTATTGCAAAATAACAAAAGATGCAATATTTCAATATGTTTTCTAACTTTTCTATTGAAAAAAAAAGAAAATATGCAGCATTCCTATTTGCATTCCAACTTTTTTATTGCAAAATAACAAAAGATGCAATATTTCAATATGTTTTCTAACTTTTCTATTGAAAAATATAACAATATACAGCATTCCTATTTGCATTCTCACTTTTTTATTGCAAAATAACAAAAGATGCAATATTTCAATATGTTTTCTAACTTTTCTATTGAAAAAAAAACAAAATATGCAGCATTCCTATTTGCATTCTAACTTTTTTATTGCAAAATAACAAAAGATGCAATATTTCAATATGTTTTCTAACTTTTCTATTGAATAAAAAAGAAAATATGCAGCATTCCTATTTGCATTCTAACTTTTTTATTGCAAAATAACAAAAGATGCAAAATTTCAATATGTTTTCTAACTTTTCTATTGATAAATATAACAATATGCAGCATTCCTACTTGCATTGTAACTTTGATATTGCAAAATAACAAAAGATGCAATATTTCAATATGTTTTCTAAATTTCTATTGAAAAAAAACAAAATATGCAGCATTCCTATTTGCATTCTAACTTTTTTATTGCAAAATAACAAAAGATGCAATATTTCAATATGTTTTCTAACTTTTCTATTGAAAAAAAAAGAAAATATGCAGCATTCCTATTTGCATTCCAACTTTTTTATTGCAAAATAACAAAAGATGCAATATTTCAATATGTTTTCTAATTTTTCTATTGAAAAATATAACAATATACAGCATTCCTATTTGCATTCTCACTTTTTTATTGCAAAATAACAAAAGATGCAATATTTCAATATGTTTTCTAACTTTTCTATTGAAAAAAAAACAAAATATGCAGCATTCCTATTTGCATTCTAACTTTTTTATTGCAAAATAACAAAAGATGCAATATTTCAATATGTTTTCTAACTTTTCTATTGAATAAAAAAGAAAATATGCAGCATTCCTATTTGCATTCTAACTTTTTTATTGCAAAATAACAAAAGATGCAAAATTTCAATATGTTTTCTAACTTTTCTATTGATAAATATAACAATATGCAGCATTCCTACTTGCATTGTAACTTTGATATTGCAAAATAACAAAAGATGCAATATTTCAATATGTTTTCTAAATTTCTATTGAAAAAAAAATAAAATATGCAGCATTCCTATTTGCATTCTAACTTTTTTATTGCAAAATAAAAAAAGATGCAATATTTCAATAAGTTTCCTAACTTTTCTATTGAAAAATATAACAAAATATACAGCATTCCTATTTGCATTCTCAATTTTTTATTGCAAAATAACAAAAGATGCAATATTTCAATATGTTTTCTAACTTTTCTATTGAAAAATACCAAAATATGCAGCATTCCTATTTGAATTCTAACTTTTTTATTGCAAAATAACAAAAGATGCAATATTTCAATATGTTTTCTAACTTTTCTATTGAAAATAAAAAACAAAAAATGCAGCATTCCTATTTGCATTCTAACTTTTTTATTGCAAAATAACAAAAGATGCAATATTTCAATATGTTTTCTAACTTTTCTATTGAAAAATACCAAAATATGCAGCATTCCTATTTGCATTCTAACTTTTTTAATGCAAAATAACAAAAGATGCAATATTTCAATATGTTTTCTAACTTTTCTATTGAAAAATATAACAATATGCAGCATTCCTATTTGCATTCTAACTTTTTTATTGCAAAATATCTAAAGATGCAATATTTCAATATGTTTTCTAACTTTTCTATTGATAAATACCAAAATATGCAGCATTCCTATTTGCATTCTAACTTTTTTATTGCAAAATTACAAAAGATGCAATATTTCAATATGTTTTCTAACATTTCTATTGAAAAAAAAACAAAATATGCAGCATTCCTATTTGCATTCTAACTTTTTTATTGCAAAATAACAAAAGATGCAATATTTCAATATGTTTTCTAAATTTCTATTGAAAAAAAAATAAAATATGCAGCATTCCTATTTGCATTCTGACTTTTCTATTGCAAAATAACAAAAGATGCAATATTTCAATATGTTTTCTAACTTTTCTATTGAAAAAAAAACAAAATATGCAGCATTCCTATTTGCATTCTAACTTTTTTGTTGCAAAATAACAAAAGATGCAATATTTCAATATGTTTTCTAACTTTTCTATTGTAAAAAAAACAAAATATGCAGCATTCCTATTTGCATTCTAACTTTTTTATTGCAAAATAACAAAAGATGCAATATTTCAATATGTTTTCTAACTTTTCTATTGAAAAATATAACAATATGCAGCATTCCTATTTGCATTCTAACTTTTTTATTGCAAAATAACAAAAGATGCAATATTTCAATATGTTTTCTAACTTTTCTATTGAAAAATATAACAATATGCAGCATTCCTATTTGCATTCTAACTTTTTTATTGCAAAATAACAAAAGATGCAATATTTCAATATGTTTTCTAACTTTTCTATTGAAAAATATAACAATATGCAGCATTCCTACTTGCATTCTAACTTTTTTATTGCAAAATAACAAAAGATGCAATATTTCAATAAGTTTCCTAACTTTTCTATTGAAAAATATAACAAAATATACAGCATTCCTATTTGCATTCTAAATTTTTTATTGCAAAATAACAAAAGATGCAATATTTCAATATGTTTTCTAACTTTTCTATTGAAAAATACCAAAATATGCAGCATTCCTATTTGAATTCTAACTTTTTTATTGCAAAATAACAAAAGATGCAATATTTCAATATGTTTTCTAACTTTTCTATTGAAAAAAAAACAAAATATGCAGCATTCCTATTTGCATTCTAACTTTTTTATTGCAAAATAACAAAAGATGCAATATTTCAATATGTTTTCTAACTTTTCTATTGAAAAATACCAAAATATGCAGCATTCCTATTTGCATTCTAACTTTTTTAATGCAAAATAACAAAAGATGCAATATTTCAATATGTTTTCTAACTTTTCTATTGAAAAATATAATAATATGCAGCATTCCTATTTGCATTCTAACTTTTTTATTGCAAAATATCAAAAGATGCAATATTTCAATATGTTTTCTAACTTTTCTATTGATAAATACCAAAATATGCAGCATTCCTATTTGCATTCTAACTTTTTTATTGCAAAATTACAAAAGATGCAATATTTCAATATGTTTTCTAACTTTTCTATTGAAAAAAAAAGAAAATATGCAGCATTCCTATTTGCATTCTAACTTTTTTATTGCAAAATAACAAAAGATGCAATATTTCAATATGTTATCTAACTTTTCTATTTATAAATACCAAAATATGCAGCATTCCTATTTGCATTCTAACTTTTTTATTGCAAAATTACAAAAGATGCAATATTTCAATATGTTTTCTAACTTTTCTATTGAAAAAAAAAGAAAATATGCAGCATTCCTATTTGCATTCTAACTTTTTTATTGCAAAATAACAAAAGATGCAATATTTCAATATGTTTTCTAACTTTTCTATTGAAAAATATAACAATATGCAGCATTCCTATTTGCATTCTAACTTTTTTATTGCAAAATATCAAAAGATGCAATATTTCAATATGTTTTCTAACTTTTCTATTGAAAAATATAACAATATGCAGCATTCCTACTTGGATTCTAACTTTGTTATTGCAAAATAACAAAAGATGCAATATTTCAATATGTTTTCTAAATTTCTATTGAAAAAAAAACAAAATATGCAGCATTCCTATTTGCATTCTAACTTTGTTATTGCAAAATAACAAAAGATGCAATATTTCAATATGTTTTCTAACTTTTCTATTGAAAAATATAACAATATGCAGCATTCCTAATTGCATTCGAACTTTTTTATTGCAAAATAACAAAAGATGCAATATTTCAATATGTTTTCTAACTTTTCTATTGAAAAAAAAAACAAAATATGCAGCATATTTATTTGCGTTCTAACTTTTTTATTGCAAAATAACAAAAGATGCAATATTTCAATGTTTTCTAACTTTTCTATTGAAAAATATAACAATATGCAGCATTCCTATTTGCATTCTAACTTTTTTATTGCAAAATAACAAAAGATGCAATATTTCAATATGTTTTCTAACTTTTCTATTGAAAAAAAAGAAAATATGCAGCATTACTATTTGCATTCTAACTTTTTTATTGCAAAATAACAAAAGATGCAATATTTCAATATGTTTTCTAACTTTTCTATTGAAAAATATAACAATATGCAGCATTCCTATTTGCATTCTAACTTTTTTATTGCAAAATAACAAAAGATGCAATATTTCAATATGTTTCCTAACTTTTCTATTGTAAAAAAAACAAAATATGCAGCATTCCTATTTGCATTCTAACTTTTTTATTGCAAAATAAGAAAAGATGCAATATTTCAATATGTTTTCTAATTTTTCTATTGAAAAAAAAACAAAATATGCAGCATTCCTATTTGCATTCTAACTTTTTTATTGCAAAATAACAAAAGATGCAATATTTCAATATGTTTTCTAACTTTTCTATTGAATAAAAAAGAAAATATGCAGCATTCCTATTTGCATTCTAACTTTTTTATTGCAAAATAACAAAAGATGCAATATTTCAATATGTTTTCTAAATTTCTATTGAAAATAAAATAAAATATGCAGCATTCCTATTTGCATTCTAACTTTTTTATTGCAAAATAACAAAAGATGCAATATTTCAATATGTTTTCTAACTTTTCTATTTAAAAATATAACAAAATATACAGCATTCCTATTTGCATTCTAACTTTTTTATTGCAAAATAACAAAAGATGCAATATTTCAATATGTTTTCTAACTTTTCTATTGAATAAAAAAGAAAATATGCAGCATTCCTATTTGCATTCTAACTTTTTTATTGCAAAATAACAAAAGATGCAATATTTCAATATGTTTTCTAACTTTTCTATTGAAAAATATAACAAAATATGCAGCATTCCTATTTGCATTCTAACTTTTTTATTGCAAAATAACAAAAGATGCAATATTTCAATATGTTTTCTAACTTTTCTATTGAAAAAAAAACAAAATATGCAGCATTCCTATTTGCATTCTAACTTTTTTATTGCAAAATAACAAAAGATGCAATATTTCAATATGTTTTATAACTTTTCTATTGAATAAAAAAGAAAATATGCAGCATTCCTATTTGCATTCTAACTTTTTTATTGCAAAATAACAAAAGATGCAATATTTCAATATGTTTTCTAACTTTTCTATTGATAAATATAATAATATGCAGCATTCCTACTTGCATTCTAACTTTGATATTTCAAAATAACAAAAGATGCAATATTTCAATATGTTTTCTAAATTTCTATTGAAAAAAAAATAAAATATGCAGCATTCCTATTTGCATTCTGACTTTTCTATTGCAAAATAACAAAAGATGCAATATTTCAATATGTTTTCTAACTTTTCTATTGAAAAAAAAACAAAATATGCAGCATTCCTATTTGCATTCTAACTTTTTTATTGCAAAATAACAAAAGATGCAATATTTCAATATGTTTTCTAACTTTTCTATTGAATAAAAAAGAAAATATGCAGCATTCCTATTTGCATTCTAACTTTTTTATTGCAAAATAACAAAAGATGCAATATTTCAATATGTTTTCTAACTTTTCTATTGATAAATATAACAATATGCAGCATTCCTACTTGCATTCTAACTTTGATATTGCAAAATAACAAAAGATGCAATATTTCAATATGTTTTCTAAATTTCTATTGAAAAAAAAATAAAATATGCAGCATTCCTATTTGCATTCTAACTTTTTTATTGCAAAATAACAAAAGATGCAATATTTCAATAAGGTTCCTAACTTTTCTATTGAAAAATATAACAAAATATACAGCATTCCTATTTGCATTCTAAATTTTTTATTGCAAAATAACAAAAGATGCAATATTTCAATATGTTATCTAACTTTTCTATTGATAAATACCAAAATATGCAGCATTCCTATTTGCATTCTAACTTTTTTATTGCAAAATAACAAAAGATGCAATATTTCAATATGTTTTCTAACTTTTCTATTGAAAAAAAAACAAAATATGCAGCATTCCTATTTGCATTCTAACTTTTTTATTGCAAAATAACAAAAGATGCAATATTTCAATATGTTTTCTAACTTTTCTATTGAATAAAAAAGAGAATATGCAGCATTCTTATTTGCATTCTAACTTTTTTATTGCAAAATAACAAAAGATGCAATATTTCAATATGTTTTCTAACTTTTCTATTGATAAATATAATAATATGCAGCATTCCTACTTGCATTCTAACTTTGATATTTCAAAATAACAAAAGATGCAATATTTCAATATGTTTTCTAAATTTCTATTGAAAAAAAAATAAAATATGCAGCATTCCTATTTGCATTCTGACTTTTCTATTGCAAAATAACAAAAGATGCAATATTTCAATATGTTTTCTAACTTTTCTATTGAAAAAAAAACAAAATATGCAGCATTCCTATTTGCATTCTAACTTTTTTATTGCAAAATAACAAAAGATGCAATATTTCAATATGTTTTCTAACTTTTCTATTGAATAAAAAAGAAAATATGCAGCATTCCTATTTGCATTCTAACTTTTTTATTGCAAAATAACAAAAGATGCAATATTTCAATATGTTTTCTAACTTTTCTATTGATAAATATAACAATATGCAGCATTCCTACTTGCATTCTAACTTTGATATTGCAAAATAACAAAAGATGCAATATTTCAATATGTTTTCTAAATTTCTATTGAAAAAAAAATAAAATATGCAGCATTCCTATTTGCATTCTAACTTTTTTATTGCAAAATAACAAAAGATGCAATATTTCAATATGGTTCCTAACTTTTCTATTGAAAAATATAACAAGATATACAGCATTCCTATTTGCATTCTAAATTTTTTATTGCAAAATAACAAAAGATGCAATATATCAATATGTTATCTAACTTTTCTATTGATAAATACCAAAATATGCAGCATTCCTATTTGCATTCTAACTTTTTTATTGCAAAATAACAAAAGATGCAATATTTCAATATGTTTTCTAACTTTTCTATTGAAAAAAAAACAAAATATGCAGCATTCCTATTTGCATTCTAACTTTTTTATTGCAAAATAACAAAAGATGCAATATTTCAATATGTTTTCTAACTTTTCTATTGAAAAATACCAAAATATGCAGCATTCCTATTTGCATTCTAACTTTTTTATTGCAAAATAACAAAAGATGCAATATTTCAATATGTTTTCTAACTTTTCTATTGAAAAATATAACAATATGCAGCATTCCTATTTGCATTCTAACTTTTTTATTGCAAAATATCAAAAGATGCAATATTTCAATATGTTTTCTAAATTTCTGTTAAAAAAAAACAAAATATGCAGCATTCCTATTTGCATTCTAACTTTGTTATTGCAAAATAACAAAAGATGCAATATTTCAATAAGTTTCCTAACTTTTCTGTTGAAAAATATAACAAAATATACAGCATTCCTATTTGCATTCTAAATTTTATTGCAAAATAACAAAAGATGCAATATTTCAATATGTTATCTAACTTTTCTATTGATAAATACCAAAATATGCAGCATTCCTATTTGCATTCTAAATTTTTTATTGCAAAATATCAAAAGATGCAATATTTCAATATGTTTTCTAAATTTCTATTGAAAAAAAAACAAAATATGCAGCATTCCTATTTGCATTCTAACTTTGTTATTGCAAAATAACAAAAGATGCAATATTTCAATAAGTTTCCTAACTTTTCTATTGAAAAATATAACAAAATATACAGCATTACTATTAGCATTCTAAATTTTTTATTGCAAAATAACAAAAGATGCAATATTTCAATATGTTTTCTAACTTTTCCATTGAAAAATATAACAATATGCAGCATTCCTATTTGCATTCTAACTTTTTTATTGCAAAATATCAAAAGATGCAATATTTCAATATGTTTTCTAACTTTTCTATTGAAAAATATAACAATATGCAGCATTCCTACTTGCATTCTAACTTTGTTATTGCAAAATAACAAAAGATGCAATATTTCAATATGTTTTCAAAATTTCTATTGAAAAAAAAACAAAATATGCAGCATTCCTATTTGCATTCTAACTTTGTTATTGCAAAATAACAAAAGATGCAATATTTCAATATGTTTTCTAACTTTTCTATTGAAAAATATAACAATATGCAGCATTCCTATTTGCATTCAAACTTTTTTATTGCAAAATAACAAAAGATGCAATATTTCAATATGTTTTCTAACTTTTCTATTGAAAAGAAAAACAAAATATGCAGCATATTTTTTTGCATTCTAACTTTTTTATTGCAAAATAACAAAAGATGCAATATTTCAATGTTTTCTAACTTTTCTATTGAAAAATATAACAATATGCAGCATTCCTATTTGCATTCTCACTTTTTTATTGCAAAATAACAAAAGATGCAATATTTCAATATGTTTTCTAACTTTTCTATTGAAAAAAAAACAAAATATGCAGCATTCTTATTTGCATTCTAACTTTTTTATTGCAAAATAAGAAAAGATGCAATATTTCAATATGTTTTCTAATTTTTCTATTGAATAATATAAAAAAATATGCAGCATTCCTATTTGCATTCTAACTTTTTTATTGCAAAATAACAAAAGATGCAATATTTCAATATGTTTTCTAACTTTTCTATTGAAAAAAAAAACAAAATATGCAGCATTCCTATTTGCATTCTAACTTTTTTATTGCAAAATAACAAAAGATGCAATATTTCAATATGTTTTCTAACTTTTCTATTGAATAAAAAAGAAAATATGCAGCATTCCTATTTGCATTCTAACTTTTTTATTGCAAAATAACAAAAGATGCAATATTTCAATAAGGTTCCTAACTTTTCTATTGAAAAATATAACAAAATATACAGCATTCCTATTTGCATTCTAAATTTTTTATTGCAAAATAACAAAAGATGCAATATTTCAATATGTTATCTAACTTTTCTATTGATAAATACCAAAATATGCAGCATTCCTATTTGCATTCTAACTTTTTTATTGCAAAATAACAAAAGATGCAATATTTCAATATGTTTTCTAACTTTACTATTGAAAAAAAAACAAAATATGCAGCATTCCTATTTGCATTCTAACTTTTTTATTGCAAAATAAGAAAAGATGCAATATTTCAATATGTTTTCTAACTTTTCTATTGAAAAATACCAAAATATGCAGCATTCCTATTTGCATTCTAACTTTTTTATTGCAAAATAACAAAAGATGCAATATTTCAATATGTTTTCTAACTTTTCTATTGAAAAATATAACAATATGCAGCATTCCTATTTGCATTCTAACTTTTTTATTGCAAAATATCAAAAGATGCAATATTTCAATATGTTTTCTAAATTTCTATTGAAAAAAAAACAAAATATGCAGCATTCCTATTTGCATTCTAACTTTGTTATTGCAAAATAACAAAAGATGCAATATTTCAATAGGTTTTCTAACTTTTCTATTGAAAAAAAAAACAAAATATGCAGCATTCCTATTTGCATTCTAACTTTGTTATTGCAAAATAACAAAAGATGCAATATTTCAATGTTTTCTAATTTTTCTATTGAAAAATATAACAATATGCAGCATTCCTATTTGCATTCTAACTTTTTTATTGCAAAATAACAAAAGATGCAATATTTCAATATGTTTTCTCACTTTTCTATTGAATAATACCAAAATATGCAGCATTCCTATTTTCATTCTAACTTTGTTATTGCAAAATAACAAAAGATGCAATATTTCAATATGTTTTCTAACTTTTCTATCGAAAAATATAACAATATGCAGCATTCCTATTTGCATTCTAACATTTTTATTGCAAAATAACAAAAGATGCAATATTTCAATATGTTTTCTAACTTTTCTATTGAAAAAAAAAACAAAATATGCAGCATATTCATTTGCATTCTGACTTTTTTATTGCAAAATAACAAAAGATGCAATATTTCAATGTTTTCTAACTTTTCTATTGAAAAATATAACAATATGCAGCATTCCTATTTGCATTCTAACTTTTTTATTGCAAAATAACAAAAGATGCAATATTTCAATATGTTTTCTAACTTTTCTATTGAAAAATATAACAATATGCAGCATTCCTATTTGCATTCTAACTTTTTTATTGCAAAATAACAAAAGATGCAATATTTCAATATGTTTTCTAACTTTTCTATTGAAAAAAAAAGAAAATATGCAGCATTCCTATTTGCATTCTAACTTTTTTATTGCAAAATAACAAAAGATGCAATATTTCAATATGTTTTCTAACTTTTCTATTGAAAAATATAACAATATGCAGCATTCCTATTTGCATTCTAACTTTTTTATTGCAAAATAACAAAAGATGCAATATTTCAATATGTTTCCTAACTTTTCTATTGTAAAAAAAAACAAAATATGCAGCATTCCTATTTGCTTTCTAACTTTTTTATTGCAAAATAACAAAAGATGCAATATTTCAATATGTTTTCTAATTTTTCTATTGAAAAATATGAAAAAATATGCAGCATTCCTATTTGCATTCTAACTTTTTTATTGCAAAATAACAAAAGATGCAATATTTCAATATGTTTTCTAACTTTTCTATTGAAAAAAAAAAAATATGTAGCATATTTATTTGCATTCTAACTTTTTTATTGCAAAATAACAAAAGATGCAATATTTCAATATGTTTTCTAACTTTTCTATTGAAAAATATAACAATATGCAGCATTCCTATTTGCATTCTAACTTTTTTATTGCAAAATAACAAAAGATGCAATATTTCAATATGTTTTCTAACTTTTCTATTGTAAAAAAAAACAAAATATGCAGCATTCCTATTTGCATTCTTTTTTATTGCAAAATAACAAAAGATGCAATATTTCAATATGTTTTCTAACTTTACTATTGAAAAAAAAACAAAATATGCAGCATTCCTATTTGCATTCTAACTTTTTTATTGCAAAATAACAAAAGATGCAATATTTCAATATGTTTTCTAACTTTTCTATTGAATAAAAAAGAAAATATGCAGCATTCCTATTTGCATTCTAAGTTTTTCATTGCAAAATAACAGAAGATGCAATATTTCAATATGTTTTCTAACTTTTCTATTGAAAAATATAACAACATGCAGCATTCCTATTTGCATTCTAACTTTTTTATTGCAAAATAACAAAAGATGCAATATTTCAGTATGTTTTCTAACTTTTTTATTGAAAAATATAACAATATGCAGCAATCCTATTTGCATTCTAACTTTGTTATTGCAAAATCACAAAAGATGCAATATTTCAATATGTTTTCTAACTTTTCTATTGAAAAATATAACAATATGCAGCATTCCTACTTGCATTCTAACTTTTTTATTGCAAAAATCAAAAGATGCAATATTTCAATATGTTTTCTAACTTTTCTATTGAAAAATACCAAAATATGCAGCATTCCTATTTGCATTCTAACTATTTTATTGCAAAATAACAAAAGATACAATATTTCAATATGTTTTCTAACTTTTCTATTGTAAAAAAAAACAAAATATGCAGCATTCCTATTTGCATTCTAACTTTTTTATTGCAAAATAACAAAAGATGCAATATTTCAATATGTTTTCTAACTTTTCTATTGAAAAAAAAAGAAAATATGCAGCATTCCTATTTGCATTCTAACTTTTTTATTGCAAAATAACAAAAGATGCATTATTTCAATATGTTTTCTAACTTTTCTATTGAAAAAAAAAGAAAATATGCAGCATTCCTATTTGCATTCTAACTTTTTAATTCCAAAATAACAAAAGATGCAATATTTCAATATGTTTCCTAACTTTTCTATTGTAAAAAAAACAAAATATGCAGCATTCCTATTTGCATTCTAACTTTTTTATTGCAAAATAAGAAAAGATGCAATATTTCAATATGTTTTCTAATTTTTCTATTGAAAAATATAACAAAATATGCAGCATTCCTATTTGCATTCTAACTTTTTTATTGCAAAATAACAAAAGATGCAATATTTCAATATGTTTTCTAACTTTTCTATTGAAAAATATAACAATATGCAGCATTCCTATTTGCATTCTGACTTTTTTATTGCAAAATAACAAAAGATGCAATATTTCAATATGTTTTCTAACTTTTCTATTGTAAAAAAAACAAAATATGCAGCATTCCTATTTGCATTCTTTTTTATTGCAAAATAACAAAAGATGCAATATTTCAATATGTTTTCTAACTTTTCTATTGAAAAATACCAAAATATGCAGCATTCCTATTTGCATTCTAACTTTTTTATTGCAAAATAACAAAAGATACAATATTTCAATATGTTTTCAAACTTTTCTATTGAAAAAAAAAGAAAATATGCTGCATATTTATTTGCATTCTAACTTTTTTATTGCAAAATAACAAAAGATGCAATATTTCAATATGTTTTCTAACTTTTCTATTGAAAAATATAACAATATGCAGCATTCCTATTTGCATTCTAACTTTTTTATTGCAAAATAACAAAAGATGCAATATTTCAATATGTTTTCTAACTTTTCTATTGAAAAATATAACAATATGCAGCATTCCTATTTACATTCTAACATTTTTATTGCAAAATAACAGAAGATGCAATATTTCAATATGTTTTCTAACTTTTCTATTGAAAAATATAACAACATGCAGCATTCCTATTTGCATTCTAACTTTGTTATTGCAAAATAACAAAAGATGCAATATTTCAATATGTTTTCTAACTTTTCTATTGTAAAAAAAAACAAATATGCAGCATTCCTATTTGCATTCTCACTTTGTTATTGCAAAATAAGAAAAGATGCAATATTTCAATATGTTTTCTAACTTTTCTATTGATAAATATAACAATATGCAGCATTCCTATTTGCATTCTAACTTTTTTATTGCAAAATAACAAAAGATACAATGTTTCAATATGTTTTCAAACTTTTCTATTGAAAAAAAAAGAAAATATGCAGCATTCCTATTTGCATTCTAACTTTTTTATTGCAAAATAACAAAAGATGCAATATTTCAATATGTTTTCTCACTTTTCTATTGAATAATACCAAAATATGCAGCATTCCTATTTGCATTCTAACTTTTTTATTGCAAAATAACAAAAGATACAATATTTCAATATGTTTTCAAACATTTTCTATTGAAAAAAAAAGAAAATATGCAGCATTCCTATTTGCATTCTAACTTTTTTATTGCAAAATAACAAAAGATGCAATATTTCAATATGTTTTCTAACTTTTCTATTGAAAAAAAAACAAAATATGCAGCATTTTTATTTGCATTCTAACTTTTTTATTGCAAAATAACAAAAGATGCAATATTTCAATATGTTTTCTAACTTTTCTATTGAATAATACCAAAATATGCAGCATTCCTATTTGCATTCTAACTTTTTTATTGCAAAATAACAAAAGATACAATATTTCAATATGTTTTCTAACTTTTCTATTGAAAAATATAACAATATGCAGCATTCCTATTTGCATTCTAACTTTTTTATTGCAAAATAAAAAAAGATGCAATATTTCAATATGTTTTCTAACTTTTCTATTGTAAAAAAAACAAAATATGCAGCATTCCTATTTGCATTCTAACTTTGTTATTGCAAAATAACAAAAGATGCAATATTTCAATATGTTTTCTAACTTTTCTATTGATCAATATAACAATATGCAGCATTCCTATTTGCATTCTAACTTTGTTATTGCAAAATAACAAAAGATGCAATATTTCAATATGTTTTCTAACTTTTCTATTGATCAATATAACAACATGCAGCATTCCTACTTGCATTCTAACTTTGTTACTGCAAAATAACAAAAGATGCAATATTTCAATATGTTTTCTAAATTTCTATTGAAAAAAAAACAAAATATGCAGCATTCCTATTTGCATTCTAAATTTTTTATTGCAAAATAAAAAAGATGCAATATTTCAATATGTTTTCTGACATTTCTATTGAAAAATATAACAATATGCAGCATTCCTATTTGCATTCTAACTTTTTTATTGCAAAATAACAAAAGGTGCAATATTTCAATAAGTTTTCTAACTTTTCTATTGAAAAATATAACAAAATATATAGCATTCCTATTTGCATTGTAACTTTTTTATTACAAAATAACAAAAGATGCAATATTTCAATATGTTTTCTAAATTTTCTATTGAATAATACCAAAATATGCAGCATTCCTATTTGCATTCTATCTTTGTTATTGCAAAAGAACAAAAGATGCAATATTTCAATATGTTTTCTAACTTTTCTATTGTAAAAAAAAACAAATATGCAGCATTCCTATTTGCATTCTCACTTTGTTATTGCAAAATAAGAAAAGATGCAATATTTCAATATGTTTTCTAACTTTTCTATTGATAAATATAACAATATGCAGCATTCCTGTTTGCATTCTAACTTTTTTATTGCAAAATAACAAAAGATGCAATATTTCAATATGTTTTTTAACTTTTCTTTTGAAAAAAAAACAAAATATGCAGCATATTTTTTGGAGTCTATCTTTTTTATTGCAAAAAAACAAAAGATGCAATATTTCAATATGTTTTCTAACTTTTCTATTGAAAAATATAACAATATGCAGCATTCCTATTTGCATTCTAACTTTTTTATTGCAAAATAACAAAAGATACAATATTTCAATATGTTTTCAAACTTTTCTATTGAAAAAAAAAGAAAATATGCAGCATTCCTATTTGCATTCTAACTTTTTTATTGCAAAATAACAAAAGATGCAATATTACAATATGTTTTCTAACTTTTCTATTGAAAAAAAAACAAAATATGCAGCATTCCTATTTGCATTCTAACTTTGTTATTGCAAAATAACAAAAGATGCAATATTTCAATATGTTTTCTAACTTTTCTATTGAATAATACCAAAATATGCAGCATTCCTATTTGCATTCTAACTTTGTTACTGCAAAATAACAAAAGATGCAATATTTCAATATGTTTTCTAAATTTCTATTGAAAAAAAAACAAAATATGCAGCAATCCTATTTGCATTCTAACTTTTTTATTGCAAAATAACAAAAGATGCAATATTTCAATATGTTTTCTGACATTTCTATTGAAAAATATAACAATATGCAGCATTCCTATTTGCATTCTAACTTTTTTATTGTAAAATAACAAAAGATGCAATATTTCAATATGTTTTCTAACTTTTCTATTGTAAAAATACCAAAATATGTAGCATTCCTATTTGAATTCTAACTTTTTTATTGCAAAATAACAAAAGATGCAATATTTCAATAAGTTTTCTAACTTTTCTATTGAAAAATATAACAAAATATAGAGCATTCCTATTTGCATTATAACTTTTTTATTGCAAAATAACAAAAGATGCAATATTTCAATATGTTTTCTAACTTTTCTATTGAAATATATAACAATATGCAGCATTCCTATTTGCATTCTAACTTTGTTATTGCAAAATAACAAAAGATGCAATATTTCAATATGTTTTCTAACTTTTCTATTGATAAATATAACAATATGCAGCATTCCTATTTGCATTCTAACTTTGTTATTGCAAAATAACAAAAGATGCAATATTTCAATATGTTTTCTGACATTTCTATTGAAAAATATAACAATATGCAGCATTCCTATTTGCATTCTAACTTTTTTATTGCAAAATAACAAAAGATGCAATATTTCAATATGTTTTCTAACTTTTCTATTGTAAAAATAACAAAATATGCAGCATTCCTATTTGCATTCTAATTTTTTATTGCAAAATAACAAAAGATGCAATATTTCAATGTTTTCTAACTTTTCTATTGAAAAATATAACAATATGCAGCATTCCTATTTGCATTCTAACTTTTTTATTGCAAAATAACAAAAGATGCAATATTTCAATATGTTTTCTAACTTTTCTATTGAAAAATATAACAATATGCAGCATTCCTATTTGCATTCTAACTTTTTTATTGCAAAATAACAAAAGATGCAATATTTCAATATGTTTTCTGACATTTCTATTGAAAAATATAACAATATGCAGCATTCCTATTTGCATTCTAACTTTTTTATTGCAAAATAACAAAAGATGCAATATTTCAATATGTTTTCTAACTTTTCTATTGTAAAAATACCAGAATATGCAGCATTCCTATTTGCATTCTAACTTTTTTATTGCAAAATAACAAAAGATGCAATATTTCAATGTTTTCTAACTTTTCTATTGACAAAAAAACAAGATATGCAGCATTCCTATTTGCATTCTAACTTTTTTATTGCAAAATAACAAAAGATGCAATATTTCAATATGTTTTCTAACTTTTCTATTGAAAAATACCAAAATATGCAGCATTCCTATTTGCATTCTAACTTTTTTATTGCAAAATAACAAAAGATGCAATATTTCAATATGTTTTCTAACTTTTCTATTGAAAAAAATTATAATATGCAGCATTCCTATTTACATTCTAACTTTTTTATTGCAAAATATCAAAAGATGCAATATTTCAATATGTTTTCTAACTTTTCTATTGAAAAATATAACAATATGCAGCATTCCTATTTGCATTCTAACTTTTTTATTGCAAAATAACAAAAGATGCAATATTTCAATATGTTTTCTAACTTTTCTATTGTAAAAATAACAAAATATGCAGCATTCCTATTTGCATTCTAATTTTTTATTGCAAAATAACAAAATATGCAATATTTCAATGTTTTCTAACTTTTCTATTGAAAAATATAACAATATGCAGCATTCCTATTTGCATTCTAACTTTTTTATTGCAAAATAACAAAAGATGCAATATTTCAATATTTTTTCTAACTTTTCTATTGAAAAATATAACAATATGCAGCATTCCTATTTGCATTCTAACTTTTTTATTGCAAAATAACAAAAGATGCAATATTTCAATATGTTTTCTAACTTTTCTATTGAAAAATATAACAATATGCAGCATTCCTATTTGCATTCTAACTTTTTATTGCAAAATAACAAAAGATGCAATATTTCAATATGTTTTCTAACTTTTCTATTGAAAAATATAACAATATGCAGCATTCCTATTTGCATTCTAACTTTTTTATTGCAAAATAAGAAAAGATGCAATATTTCAATATGTTTTCTAACTTTTCTATTGTAAAAATACCAGAATATGCAGCATTCCTTTTTGCATTCTAACTTTTTTATTGCAAAATAACAAAAGATGCAATATTTCAATGTTTTCTAACTTTTCTATTGACAAAAAAACAAGATATGCAGCATTCCTATTTGCATTCTAACTTTTTTATTGCAAAATAACAAAAGATGCAATATTTCAATGTTTTCTAACTTTTCTATTGAAAAATACCAAAATATGCAGCATTCCTATTTGCATTCTAACTTTTTTATTGCAAAATAACAAAAGATGCAATATTTCAATATGTTTTCTAACTTTTCTATTGAAAAATATAATAATATGCAGCATTCCTATTTACATTCTAACTTTTTTATTGAAAAATATCAAAAGATGCAATATTTCAATATGTTTTCTAACTTTTCTATTGAAAAATATAACAATATGCAGCATTCCTATTTGCATTCTAACTTTTTTATTGCAAAATAACAAAAGATGCAATATTTCAATATGTTTTCTGACATTTCTATTGAAAAATATAACAATATGCAGCATTCCTATTTGCATTCTAACTTTTTTATTGCAAAATAACAAAAGATGCAATATTTCAATATGTTTTCTAACTTTTCTATTGTAAAAATACCAGAATATGCAGCATTCCTATTTGCATTCTAACTTTTTTATTGCAAAATAACAAAAGATGCAATATTTCAATGTTTTCTAACTTTTCTATTGACAAAAAAACAAGATATGCAGCATTCCTATTTGCATTCAAACTTTTTTATTGCAAAATAACAAAAGATGCAATATTTCAATATGTTTTCTAACTTTTCTATTGAAAAATACCAAAATATGCAGCATTCCTATTTGCATTCTAACTTTTTTATTGCAAAATATCAAAAGATGCAATATTTCAATATGTTTTCTAACTTTTCTATTGAAAAATATAACAATATGCAGCATTCCTATTTGCATTCTAACTTTTTTATTGCAAAATAACAAAAGATGCAATATTTCAATATGTTTTCTAACTTTTCTATTGTAAAAATAACAAAATATGCAGCATTCCTATTTGCATTCTAATTTTTTATTGCAAAATAACAAAATATGCAATATTTCAATGTTTTCTAACTTTTCTATTGAAAAATATAACAATATGCAGCATTCCTATTTGCATTCTAACTTTTTTATTGCAAAATAACAAAAGATGCAATATTTCAATATGTTTTCTAACTTTTCTATTGAAAAATATAACAATATGCAGCATTCCTATTTGCATTCTAACTTTTTTATTGCAAAATAACAAAAGATGCAATATTTCAATATGTTTTCTAACTTTTCTATTGAAAAATATAACAATATGCAGCATTCCTATTTGCATTGTAACTTTGTAATTGCAAAATAACAAAAGATGCAATATTTCAATATGTTTTCTAACTTTTCTATTGAAAAATATAACAATATGCGGCATTCCTATTTGCATTCTAACTTTTTTATTGCAAAATAACAAAAGATGCAATATTTCAATATGTTTTCTAACTTTTCTATTGAAAAATATAACAATATGCAGCATTCCTATTTGCATTCTAACTTTTTTATTGCAAAATAACAAAAGATGCAATATTTCAATATGTTTTCTAACTTTTCGATTGAAAAATATAACAATATGCAGCATTCCTATTTGCATTCTAACTTTTTTATTGCAAAATAACAAAAGATGCAATATTTCAATATGTTTTCTAACTTTTCTATTGAAAAATATAACAATATGCAGCATTCCTATTTGCATTCTAACGTTTTTATTGCAAAATAACAAAAGATGCAATATTTCAATATGTTTTCTAACTTTTCTATTGAAAAATATAACAATATGCAGCATTCCTATTTGCATTCTAACTTTTTTATTGCAAAATAACAAAAGATGCAATATTTCAATATGTTTTCTAACTTTTCTATTGAAAAATATAACAATATGCAGCATTCCTATTTGCATTCTAACTTTTTTATTGCAAATTAACAAAAGATGCAATATTTCAATATGTTTTCTAACTTTTCTATTGAAAAAAAACAAAATATGCAGCATTCCTATTTGCATTCTAACTTTTTTATTGCAAAATAACAAAAGATGCAATATTTCAATGTGTTTTCTAACTTTTCTATTGAAAAATATAACAATATGCAGCATTCCTATTTGCATTCTAACTTTTTTATTGCAAAATAACAAAAGATGCAATATTTCAATATGTTTTCTAACTTTTCTATTGAAAAATACCAAAATATGCAGCATTCCTGTTTGCATTCTAACTTTTTTATTGCAAAATAACAAAAGATACAATATTTCAATATGTTTTCTAACTTTTCTATTGAAAAAAAAACAAAATATGCAGCATTCCTATTTGCATTCTAACTTTTTTATTGCAAAATAACAAAAGATGCAATATTTCAATATGTTTTCTAACTTTTCTATTGAAAAATAGAACAATATGCAGCATTCCTATTTGCATTCTAACTTTTTTATTGCAAAATAACAAAAGATGCAATATTTCAATATGTTTTCTGACATTTCTATTGAAAAATATAACAATATGCAGCATTCCTATTTGCATTCTAACTTTTTTATTGCAAAATAACAAAAGATGCAATATTTCAATGTTTTCTAACTTTTC
Organism: Acanthosepion esculentum; assembly: GCA_964036315.1. Classification (NCBI taxonomy): domain Eukaryota; kingdom Metazoa; phylum Mollusca; class Cephalopoda; order Sepiida; family Sepiidae; genus Acanthosepion; species Acanthosepion esculentum. Next base: position 63,186,537 of record OZ038479.1, on the reverse strand, counting down.
TATTGACAAAAAAACAAGATATGCAGCATTCCTATTTGCATTCTAACTTTTTTATTGCAAAATAACAAAAGATGCAATATTTCAATATCTTTTCTAACTTTTCTATTGAAAAATACCAAAATATGCAGCATTCCTATTTGCATTCTAACTTTTTTATTGCAAAATAACAAAAGATGCAATATTTCAATATGTTTTCTAACTTTTCTATTGAAAAATATAATAATATGCAGCATTCCTATTTACATTCTAACTTTTTTATTGCAAAATATCAAAAGATGCAATATTTCAATATGTTTTCTAACTTTTCTATTGAAAAATATAACAATATGCAGCATTCCTATTTGCATTCTAACTTTTTTATTGCAAAATAACAAAAGATGCAATATTTCAATATGTTTTCTGACATTTCTATTGAAAAATATAACAATATGCAGCATTCCTATTTGCATTCTAACTTTTTTATTGCAAAATAACAAAAGATGCAATATTTCAATATGTTTTCTAACTTTTCTATTGTAAAAATACCAGAATATGCAGCATTCCTATTTGCATTCTAACTTTTTTATTGCAAAATAACAAAAGATGCAATATTTCAATATGTTTTCTAACTTTTCTATTGAAAAATATAATAATATGCAGCATTCCTATTTACATTCTAACTTTTTTATTGCAAAATATCAAAAGATGCAATATTTCAATATGTTTTCTAACTTTTCTATTGAAAAATATAACAATATGCAGCATTCCTATTTGCATTCTAACTTTTTTATTGCAAAATAACAAAAGATGCAATATTTCAATATGTTTTCTAACTTTTCTATTGTAAAAATAACAAAATATGCAGCATTCCTATTTGCATTCTAATTTTTTATTGCAAAATAACAAAATATGCAATATTTCAATGTTTTCTAACTTTTCTATTGAAAAATATAACAATATGCAGCATTCCTATTTGCATTCTAACTTTTTTATTGCAAAATAACAAAAGATGCAATATTTCAATATGTTTTCTAACTTTTCTATTGAAAAATATAACAATATGCAGCATTCCTATTTGCATTCTAACTTTTTTATTGCAAAATAACAAAAGATGCAATATTTCAATATGTTTTCTAACTTTTCTATTGAAAAATATAACAATATGCAGCATTCCTATTTGCATTCTAATTTTTTATTGCAAAATAACAAAAGATGCAATATTTCAATATGTTTTCTAACTTTTCTATTGAAAAATATAACAATATGCAGCATTCCTATTTGCATTCTAACTTTTTTATTGCAAAATAACAAAAGATGCAATATTTCAATATGTTTTCTAACTTTTCTATTGAAAAATATAACAATATGCAGCATTCCTATTTGCATTCTAACTTTTTTATTGCAAAATAACAAAAGATGCAATATTTCAATGTTTTCTAACTTTTCTATTGACAAAAAAACAAGATATGCAGCATTCCTATTTGCATTCTAACTTTTTTATTGCAAAATAACAAAAGATGCAATATTTCAATTTTTTCTAACTTTTCTATTGAAAAATACCAAAATATGCAGCATTCCTATTTGCATTCTAACTTTTTTATTGCAAAATATCAAAAGATGCAATATTTCAATATGTTTTCTAACTTTTCTATTGAAAAATATAACAATGTGCAGCATTCCTATTTGCATTCTAACTTTTTTATTGCAAAATAACAAAAGATGCAATATTTCAATATGTTTTCTAACTTTTCTATTGTAAAAATAACAAAATATGCAGCATTCCTATTTGCATTCTAATTTTTTATTGCAAAATAACAAAATATGCAATATTTCAATGTTTTCTAACTTTTCTATTGAAAAATATAACAATATGCAGCATTCCTATTTGCATTCTAACTTTTTTATTGCAAAATAACAAAAGATGCAATATTTCAATATGTTTTCTAACTTTTCTATTGAAAAATATAACAATATGCAGCATTCCTATTTGCATTCTAACTTTTTTATTGCAAAATAACAAAAGATGCAATATTTCAATATGTTTTCTAACTTTTCTATTGAAAAATATAACAATATGCAGCATTCCTATTTGCATTGTAACTTTGTAATTGCAAGATAACAAAAGATGCAATATTTCAATATGTTTTCTAACTTTTCTATTGTAAAAATACCAGAATATGCAGCATTCCTATTTGCATTCTAACTTTTTTATTGCAAAATAACAAAAGATGCAATATTTCAATGTTTTCTAACTTTTCTATTGACAAAAAAACAAGATATGCAGCATTCCTATTTGCATTCTAACTTTTTTATTGCAAAATAACAAAAGATGCAATATTTCAATATGTTTTCTAACTTTTCGATTGAAAAATATAACAATATGCAGCATTCCTATTTGCATTCTAACTTTTTTATTGCAAAATAACAAAAGATGCAATATTTCAATATGTTTTCTAACTTTTCTATTGAAAAATATAACAATATGCAGCATTCCTATTTGCATTCTAACTTTTTTATTGCAAAATAACAAAAGATGCAATATTTCAATATGTTTTCTAACTTTTCTATTGAAAAATATAACAATATGCAGCATTCCTATTTGCATTCTAACGTTTTTATTGCAAAATAACAAAAGATGCAATATTTCACTATGTTTTCTAACTTTTCTATTGAAAAATATAACAATATGCAGCATTCCTATTTGCATTCTAACTTTTTTATTGCAAAATAACAAAAGATGCAATATTTCAATGTGTTTTCTAACTTTTCTATTGAAAAATATAACAATATGCAGCATTCCTATTTGCATTCTAACTTTTTTATTGCAAAATAACAAAAGATGCAATATTTCAATATGTTTTCTAACTTTTCTATTGAAAAATACCAAAATATGCAGCATTCCTGTTTGCATTCTAACTTTTTTATTGCAAAATAACAAAAGATACAATATTTCAATATGTTTTCTAACTTTTCTATTGAAAAAAAAACAAAATATGCAGCATTCCTATTTGCATTCTAACTTTTTTATTGCAAAATAACAAAAGATGCAATATTTCAATATGTTTTCTAACTTTTCTATTGAAAAATAGAACAATATGCAGCATTCCTATTTGCATTCTATCTTTTTTATTGCAAAATAACAAAAGATGCAATATTTCAATATGTTTTCTGACATTTCTATTGAAAAATATAACAATATGCAGCATTCCTATTTGCATTCTAACTTTTTTATTGCAAAATAACAAAAGATGCAATATTTCAATATGTTTTCTAACTTTTCTATTGTAAAAATACCAGAATATGCAGCATTCCTATTTGCATTCTAACTTTTTTATTGCAAAATAACAAAACATGCAATATTTCAATGTTTTCTAACTTTTCTATTGACAAAAAAACAAGATATGCAGCATTCCTATTTGCATTCTAACTTTTTTATTGCAAAATAACAAAAGATGCAATATTTCAATATGTTTTCTAACTTTTCTATTGAAAAATACCAAAATATGCAGCATTCCTATTTGCATTCTAACTTTTTTATTGCAAAATAACAAAAGATGCAATATTTCAATATGTTTTCTAACTTTTCTATTGAAAAATATAATAATATGCAGCATTCCTATTTACATTCTAACTTTTTTATTGCAAAATATCAAAAGATGCAATATTTCAATATGTTTTCTAACTTTTCTATTGAAAAATATAATAATATGCAGCATTCCTATTTGCATTCTAACTTTTTTATTGCAAAATAACAAAAGATGCAATATTTCAATATGTTTTCTAACTTTTCTATTGTAAAAATAACAAAATATGCAGCATTCCTATTTGCATTCTAATTTTTTATTGCAAAATAACAAAATATGCAATATTTCAATGTTTTCTAACTTTTCTATTGAAAAATATAACAATATGCAGCATTCCTATTTGCATTCTAACTTTTTTATTGCAAAATAACAAAAGATGCAATATTTCAATATGTTTTCTAACTTTTCTATTGAAGAATATAACAATATGCAGCATTCCTATTTGCATTCTAACTTTTTTATTGCAAAATAACAAAAGATGCAATATTTCAATATGTTTTCTAACTTTTCTATTGAAAAATATAACAATATGCAGCATTCCTATTTGCATTCTAACTTTTTTATTGCAAAATAACAAAAGATGCAATATTTCAATATGTTTTCTAACTTTTCTATTGAAAAATATAACAATATGCAGCATTCCTATTTGCATTCTAACTTTTTTATTGCAAAATAACAAAAGATGCAATATTTCAATATGTTTTCTAACTTTTCTATTGAAAAATATAACAATATGCAGCATTCCTATTTGCATTCTAACTTTTTTATTGCAAAATAACAAAAGATGCAATATTTCAATATGTTTTCTAACTTTTCTATTGAAAAATATAACAATATGCAGCATTCCTATTTGCATTGTAACTTTGTAATTGCAAAATAACAAAAGATGCAATATTTCAATATGTTTTCTAACTTTTCTATTGAAAAATATAACAATATGCAGCATTCCTATTTGCATTCTAACTTTTTTATTGCAAAATAACAAAAGATGCAATATTTCAATATGTTTTCTAACTTTTCTATTGAAAAATATAACAATATGCAGCATTCCTATTTGCATTCTAACTTTTTTATTGCAAAATAACAAAAGATGCAATATTTCAATATGTTTTCTAACTTTTCGATTGAAAAATATAACAATATGCAGCATTCCTATTTGCATTCTAACTTTTTTATTGCAAAATAACAAAAGATGCAATATTTCAATATGTTTTCTAACTTTTCTATTGAAAAATATAACAATATGCAGCATTCCTATTTGCATTCTAACTTTTTTATTGCAAAATAACAAAAGATGCAATATTTCAATATGTTTTCTAACTTTTCTATTGAAAAATATAACAATATGCAGCATTCCTATTTGCATTCTAACGTTTTTATTGCAAAATAACAAAAGATGCAATATTTCAATATGTTTTCTAACTTTTCTATTGATAAATATAACAATATGCAGCATTCCTATTTGCATTCTAACTTTTTTATTGCAAAATAACAAAAGATGCAATATTTCAATGTGTTTTCTAACTTTTCTATTGAAAAATATAACAATATGCAGCATTCCTATTTGCATTCTAACTTTTTTATTGCAAAATAACAAAAGATGCAATATTTCAAAATGTTTTCTAACTTTTCTATTGAAAAATACCAAAATATGCAGCATTCCTGTTTGCATTCTAACTTTTTTATTGCAAAATAACAAAAGATACAATATTTCAATATGTTTTCTAACTTTTCTATTGAAAAAAAAACAAAATATGCAGCATTCCTATTTGCATTCTAACTTTTTTATTGCAAAATAACAAAAGATGCAATATTTCAATATGTTTTCTAACTTTTCTATTGAAAAATATAACAATATGCAGCATTCCTATTTGCATTCTATCTTTTTTATTGCAAAATAACAAAAGATGCAATATTTCAATATGTTTTCTGACATTTCTATTGAAAAATATAACAATATGCAGCATTCCTATTTGCATTCTAACTTTTTTATTGCAAAATAACAAAAGATGCAATATTTCAATATGTTTTCTAACTTTTCTATTGTAAAAATACCAGAATATGCAGCATTCCTATTTGCATTCTAACTTTTTTATTGCAAAATAACAAAAGATGCAATATTTCAATGTTTTCTAACTTTTCTATTGACAAAAAAACAAGATATGCAGCATTCCTATTTGCATTCTAACTTTTTTATTGCAAAATAACAAAAGATGCAATATTTCAATATGTTTTCTAACTTTTCTATTGAAAAATACCAAAATATGCAGCATTCCTATTTGCATTCTAACTTTTTTATTGCAAAATAACAAAAGATGCAATATTTCAATATGTTTTCTAACTTTTCTATTGAAAAATATAATAATATGCAGCATTCCTATTTACATTCTAACTTTTTTATTGCAAAATATCAAAAGATGCAATATTTCAATATGTTTTCTAACTTTTCTATTGAAAAATATAATAATATGCAGCATTCCTATTTGCATTCTAACTTTTTTATTGCAAAATAACAAAAGATGCAATATTTCAATATGTTTTCTAACTTTTCTATTGTAAAAATAACAAAATATGCAGCATTCCTAATTGCATTCTAATTTTTTATTGCAAAATAACAAAATATGCAATATTTCAATGTTTTCTAACTTTTCTATTGAAAAATATAACAATATGCAGCATTCCTATTTGCATTCTAACTTTTTTATTGCAAAATAACAAAAGATGCAATATTTCAATATGTTTTCTAACTTTTCTATTGAAGAATATAACAATATGCAGCATTCCTATTTGCATTCTAACTTTTTTATTGCAAAATAACAAAAGATGCAATATTTCAATATGTTTTCTAACTTTTCTATTGAAAAATATAACAATATGCAGCATTCCTATTTGCATTCTAACTTTTTTATTGCAAAATAACAAAAGATGCAATATTTCAATATGTTTTCTAACTTTTCTATTGAAAAATATAACAATATGCAGCATTCCTATTTGCATTCTAACTTTTTTATTGCAAAATAACAAAAGATGCAATATTTCAATATGTTTTCTAACTTTTCTATTGAAAAATATAACAATATGCAGCATTCCTATTTGCATTCTAACTTTTTTATTGCAAAATAACAAAAGATGCAATATTTCAATATGTTTTCTAACTTTTCGATTGAAAAATACCAAAATATGCAGCATTCCTGTTTGCATTCTAACTTTTTTATTGCAAAATAACAAAAGATACAATATTTCAATATGTTTTCTAACTTTTCTATTGAAAAAAAAACAAAATATGCAGCATTCCTATTTGCATTCTAACTTTTTTATTGCAAAATAACAAAAGATGCAATATTTCAATATGTTTTCTAACTTTTCTATTGAAAAATAGAACAATATGCAGCATTCCTATTTGCATTCTAACTTTTTTATTGCAAAATAACAAAAGATGCAATATTTCAATATGTTTTCTAACTTTTCTATTGAAAAATATAACAATATGCAGCATTCCTATTTGCATTCTAACTTTTTTATTGCAAAATATCACAAGATGCAATATTTCAATATGTTTTCTAACTTTTCTATTCAAATATATAACAATATGCAGCATTCCTATTTGCATTGTAACTTTGTAATTGCAAAATAACAAAAGATGCAATATTTCAATATGTTTTCTAACTTTTCTATTGATAAATATAACAATATGCAGCATTCCTATTTGCATTCTAACTTTGTTATTGCAAAATAACAAAAGATGCAATATTTCAATATGTTTTCTAACTTTTCTATTGAAAAAAAACAAAATATGCAGCATTCCTACTTGCATTCTAACTTTTTATTGCAAAATAACAAAAGATGCAATATTTCAATATGTTTTCTAACTTTTCTATTGAAGAATATAACAATATGCAGCATTCCTATTTGCATTCTAACTTTTTTATTGCAAAATAACAAAAGATGCAATATTTCAATATGTTTTCTAACTTTTCTATTGAAAAATATAACAATATGCAGCATTCCTATTTGCATTCTAACTTTTTTATTGCAAAATAACAAAAGATGCAATATTTCAATATGTTTTCTAACTTTTCTATTGAAAAATATAACAATATGCAGCATTCCTATTTGCATTCTAACTTTTTTATTGCAAAATAACAAAAGATGCAATATTTCAATATGTTTTCTAACTTTTCTATTGAAAAATATAACAATATGCAGCATTCCTATTTGCATTCTAACTTTTTTATTGCAAAATAACAAAAGATGCAATATTTCAATATGTTTTCTAACTTTTCTATTGAAAAATACCAAAATATGCAGCATTCCTATTTGCATTCTAACTTTTTTATTGCAAAATAACAAAAGATGCAATATTTCAATATGTTTTCTAACTTTTCTATTGAAAAATATAATAATATGCAGCATTCCTATTTACATTCTAACTTTTTTATTGCAAAATATCAAAAGATGCAATATTTCAATATGTTTTCTAACTTTTCTATTGAAAAATATAATAATATGCAGCATTCCTATTTGCATTCTAACTTTTTTATTGCAAAATAACAAAAGATGCAATATTTCAATATGTTTTCTAACTTTTCTATTGTAAAAATAACAAAATATGCAGCATTCCTATTTGCATTCTAATTTTTTATTGCAAAATAACAAAATATGCAATATTTCAATGTTTTCTAACTTTTCTATTGAAAAATATAACAATATGCAGCATTCCTATTTGCATTCTAACTTTTTTATTGCAAAATAACAAAAGATGCAATATTTCAATATGTTTTCTAACTTTTCTATTGAAGAATATAACAATATGCAGCATTCCTATTTGCATTCTAACTTTTTTATTGCAAAATAACAAAAGATGCAATATTTCAATATGTTTTCTAACTTTTCTATTGAAAAATATAACAATATGCAGCATTCCTATTTGCATTCTAACTTTTTTATTGCAAAATAACAAAAGATGCAATATTTCAATATGTTTTCTAACTTTTCTATTGAAAAATATAACAATATGCAGCATTCCTATTTGCATTCTAACTTTTTTATTGCAAAATAACAAAAGATGCAATATTTCAATATGTTTTCTAACTTTTCTATTGAAAAATATAACAATATGCAGCATTCCTATTTGCATTCTAACTTTTTTATTGCAAAATAACAAAAGATGCAATATTTCAATATGTTTTCTAACTTTTCGATTGAAAAATATAACAATATGCAGCATTCCTATTTGCATTCTAACTTTTTTATTGCAAAATAACAAAAGATGCAATATTTCAATATGTTTTCTAACTTTTCTATTGAAAAATATAACAATATGCTGCATTCCTATTTGCATTCTAACTTTTTTATTGCAAAATAACAAAAGATGCAATATTTCAATATGTTTTCTAACTTTTCTATTGAAAAATATAACAATATGCAGCATTCCTATTTGCATTCTAACGTTTTTATTGCAAAATAACAAAAGATGCAATATTTCAATATGTTTTCTAACTTTTCTATTGAAAAATATAACAATATGCAGCATTCCTATTTGCTTTCTAACTTTTTTATTGCAAAATAACAAAAGATGCAATATTTAAATATGTTTTCTAACTTTTCTATTGAAAAATATAACAATATGCAGCATTCCTATTTGCATTCTAACTTTTTTATTGCAAAATAACAAAAGATGCAATATTTCAATATGTTTTCTAACTTTTCTATTGAAAAATACCAAAATATGCAGCATTCCTGTTTGCATTCTAACTTTTTTATTGCAAAATAACAAAAGATGCAATATTTCAATATGTTTTCTAACTTTTCTATTGAAAAATATAACAATATGCAGCATTCCTATTTGCATTCTAACTTTTTTATTGCAAAATATCACAAGATGCAATATTTCAATATGTTTTCTAACTTTTCTATTCAAATATATAACAATATGCAGCATTCCTATTTGCATTGTAACTTTGTAATTGCAAAATAACAAAAGATGCAATATTTCAATATGTTTTCTAACGTTTCTATTGATAAATATAACAATATGCAGCATTCCTATTTGCATTCTAACTTTGTTATTGCAAAATAACAAAAGATGCAATATTTCAATATGTTTTCTAACTTTTCTATTGAAAAAAAACAAAATATGCAGCATTCCTACTTGCATTCTAACTTTTTATTGCAAAATAACAAAAGATGCAATATTTCAATATGTTTTCTAACTTTTCTATTGAAGAATATAACAATATGCAGCATTCCTATTTGCATTCTAACTTTTTTATTGCAAAATAACAAAAGATGCAATATTTCAATATGTTTTCTAACTTTTCTATTGAAAAATATAACAATATGCAGCATTCCTATTTGCATTCTAACTTTTTTATTGCAAAATAACAAAAGATGCAATATTTCAATATGTTTTCTAACTTTTCTATTGAAAAATATAACAATATGCAGCATTCCTATTTGCATTCTAACTTTTTTATTGCAAAATAACAAAAGATGCAATATTTCAATATGTTTTCTAACTTTTCTATTGAAAAATATAACAATATGCAGCATTCCTATTTGCATTCTAACTTTTTTATTGCAAAATAACAAAAGATGCAATATTTCAATATGTTTTCTAACTTTTCTATTGAAAAATATAACAATATGCAGCATTCCTATTTGCATTCTAACTTTTTTATTGTAAAATAACAAAAGATGCAATATTTCAATATGTTTTCTAACTTTTCTATTGAAAAATATAACAATATGCTGCATTCCTATTTGCATTCTAACTTTTTTATTGCAAAATAACAAAAGATGCAATATTTCAATATGTTTTCTAACTTTTCTATTGAAAAATATAACAATATGCAGCATTCCTATTTGCATTCTAACGTTTTTATTGCAAAATAACAAAAGATGCAATATTTCAATATGTTTTCTAACGTTTCTATTGATAAATATAACAATATGCAGCATTCCTATTTGCATTCTAACTTTGTTATTGCAAAATAACAAAAGATGCAATATTTCAATATGTTTTCTAACTTTTCTATTGAAAAAAAACAAAATATGCAGCATTCCTACTTGCATTCTAACTTTTTATTGCAAAATAACAAAAGATGCAATATTTCAATATGTTTTCTAACTTTTCTATTGAAGAATATAACAATATGCAGCATTCCTATTTGCATTCTAACTTTTTTATTGCAAAATAACAAAAGATGCAATATTTCAATATGTTTTCTAACTTTTCTATTGAAAAATATAACAATATGCAGCATTCCTATTTGCATTCTAACTTTTTTATTGCAAAATAACAAAAGATGCAATATTTCAATATGTTTTCTAACTTTTCTATTGAAAAATATAACAATATGCAGCATTCCTATTTGCATTCTAACTTTTTTATTGCAAAATAACAAAAGATGCAATATTTCAATATGTTTTCTAACTTTTCTATTGAAAAATATAACAATATGCAGCATTCCTATTTGCATTCTAACTTTTTTATTGCAAAATAACAAAAGATGCAATATTTCAATATGTTTTCTAACTTTTCTATTGAAAAATATAACAATATGCAGCATTCCTATTTGCATTCTAACTTTTTTATTGTAAAATAACAAAAGATGCAATATTTCAATATGTTTTCTAACTTTTCTATTGAAAAATATAACAATATGCTGCATTCCTATTTGCATTCTAACTTTTTTATTGCAAAATAACAAAAGATGCAATATTTCAATATGTTTTCTAACTTTTCTATTGAAAAATATAACAATATGCAGCATTCCTATTTGCATTCTAACGTTTTTATTGCAAAATAACAAAAGATGCAATATTTCAATATGTTTTCTAACTTTTCTATTGAAAAATATAATAATATGCAGCATTCCTATTTGCATTCTAACTTTTTTATTGCAAAATAACAAAAGATGCAATATTTCAATATGTTTTCTAACTTTTCTATTGAAAAATATAACAATATGCAGCATTCCTATTTGCATTCTAACTTTTTTATTGCAAAATAACAAAAGATGCAATATTTCAATATGTTTTCTAACTTTTCTATTGAAAAATACCAAAATATGCAGCATTCCTGTTTGCATTCTAACTTTTTTATTGCAAAATAACAAAAGATACAATATTTCAATATGTTTTCTAACTTTTCTATTGAAAAAAAAACAAAATATGCAGCATTCCTATTTGCATTCTAACTTTTTTATTGCAAAATAACAAAAGATGCAATATTTCAATATGTTTTCTAACTTTTCTATTGAAAAATAGAACAATATGCAGCATTCCTATTTGCATTCTAACTTTTTTATTGCAAAATAACAAAAGATGCAATATTTCAATATGTTTTCTAACTTTTCTATTGAAAAATATAACAATATGCAGCATTCCTATTTGCATTCTAACTTTTTTATTGCAAAATATCACAAGATGCAATATTTCAATATGTTTTCTAACTTTTCTATTCAAATATATAACAATATGCAGCATTCCTATTTGCATTGTAACTTTGTAATTGCAAAATAACAAAAGATGCAATATTTCAATATGTTTTCTAACTTTTCTATTGATAAATATAACAATATGCAGCATTCCTATTTGCATTCTAACTTTGTTATTGCAAAATAACAAAAGATGCAATATTTCAATATGTTTTCTAACTTTTCTATTGAAAAAAAACAAAATATGCAGCATTCCTACTTGCATTCTAACTTTTTATTGCAAAATAACAAAAGATGCAATATTTCAATATGTTTTCTAACTTTTCTATTGAATAATACCAAAATATGCAGCATTCCTATTTGCATTCTAACTTTTTTATTGCAAAATAACAAAAGATGCAATATTTCAATATGTTTTCTAACTTTTCTATTGAAAAAAACCAAAATATGCAGCATTCCTATTTGCATTCTAACTTTTTTATTGCAAAATAACAAAAGATGCAATATTTCAATATGTTTTCTAACTTTTCTATTGAAAAATATAACAATATGCAGCATTCCTATTTGCATTCTAACTTTTTTATTGCAAAATAACAAAAGATGCAATATTTCAATATGTTTTCTAACTTTTCTATTGAAAAATATAACAATATGCAGCATTCCTATTTGCATTCTAACTTTTTTATTGCAAAATAACAAAAGATGCAATATTTCAATATGTTTTCTAACTTTTCTATTGAAAAATACCAAATTATGCAGCATTCCTATTTGCATTCTAACTTTTTTATTGCAAAATAACAAAAGATGCAATATTTCAATATGTTTTCTAACTTTTCTATTGAAAAATATAACAATATGCAGCATTCCTATTTGCATTCTAACTTTTTTATTGCAAAATATCACAAGATGCAATATTTCAATATGTTTTCTAACTTTTCTATTGAAATATATAACAATATGCAGCATTCCTATTTGCATTCTAACTTTGTTTTTGCAAAATAACAAAAGATGCAATATTTCAATATGTTTTCTAACTTTTCTATTGATAAATATAACAATATGCAGCATTCCTATTTGCATTCTAACTTTTTTATTGCAAAATAACAAAAGATGCAATATTTCAATATGTTTTCTAACATTTCTTTTGAATAATACCAAAATATGCAGCATTCCTGTTTGCATTCTAACTTTTTTATTGCAAAATAACAAAAGATACAATATTTCAATATGTTTTCTAACTTTTCTATTGAAAAAAAAAACAAAATATGCAGCATTCCTATTTGCATTCTAACTTTTTTATTGCAAAATAACAAAAGATGCAATATTTCAATATGTTTTCTTTTCTATTGAAAAAAAAAAAAAATATGCAGCATTCCTATTTGCATTCTAACTTTTTTGTTGCAAAATAACAAAAGATACAATATTTCAATATGTTTTCTAACTTTTCTATTGAAAAATATAACAATATGCAGCATTCCTATTTGCATTCTAACTTTTTTAATGCAAAATAACAAAAGATGCAATATTTCAATATGTTTTCTAACTTTTCTATTGAAAAATATAACAATATGCAGCATTCCTATTTGCATTCTAACGTTTTTATTGCAAAATAACAAAAGATGCAATATTTCAATATGTTTTCTAACTTTTCTATTGAAAAATATAACAATATGCAGCATTCCTATTTGCATTCTAACTTTTTTATTGCAAAATAACAAAAGATGCAATATTTCAATAAGTTTTCTAACTTTTCTATTGAAAAATATAACAAAATATACAGCATTCCTATTTGCATTGTAACTTTTTTATTGCAAAATAACAAAAGATGCAATATTTCAATATATTTTCTAACTTTTCTCTTGAATAATACCAAAATATGCAGCATTCCTGTTTGCATTCTAACTTTTTTATTGCAAAATAACAAAAGATACAATATTTCAATATGTTTTCTAACTTTTCTATTGAAAAAAAAACAAAATATGCAGCATTCCTATTTGCATTCTAACTTTTTTAATGCAAAATAACAAAAGATGCAATATTTCAATATGTTTTCTAACTTTTCTATTGAAAAATATAACAATATGCAGCATTCCTATTTGCATTCTAACTTTTTTATTGCAAAATAACAAAAGATGCAATATTTCAATATGTTTTCTAACTTTTCTATTGAAAAATATAACAATATGCAGCATTCCTATTTGCATTCTAACTTTTTTATTGCAAAATAACAAAAGATGCAATATTTCAATATGTTTTCTAACTTTTCTATTGAAAAAAAAACAAAATATGCAGCATTCCTATTTGCATTCTAACTTTTTTATTGCAAAATAACAAAAGATGCAATATTTCAATATGTTTTCTAACTTTTCTATTGAAAAAAAAACAAAATATGCAGCATTCCTATTTGCATTCTAACTTTTTTGTTGCAAAATAACAAAAGATACAATATTTCAATATGTTTTCTAACTTTTCTATTGAAAAATATAACAATATGCAGCATTCCTATTTGCATTCTAACTATTTTAATGCAAAATAACAAAAGATGCAATATTTCAATATGTTTTCTAACTTTTCTATTGAAAAATATAACAATATGCAGCATTCCTATTTGCATTCTAACTTTTTTATTGCAAAATAACAAAAGATGCAATATTTCAATATGTTTTCTAACTTTTCTATTGAAAAATATAACAATATGCAGCATTCCTATTTGCATTCTAACTTTTTTATTGCAAAATAACAAAAGATGCAATATTTCAATAAGTTTTCTAACTTTTCTATTGAAAAATATAACAAAATATACAGCATTCCTATTTGCATTGTAACTTTTTTATTGCAAAATAACAAAAGATGCAATATTTCAAAATGTTTTCTAACTTTTCTCTTGAATAATACCAAAATATGCAGCATTCCTGTTTGCATTCTAACTTTTTTATTGCAAAATAACAAAAGATACAATATTTCAATATGTTTTCTAACTTTTCTATTGAAAAAAAAACAAAATATGCAGCATTCCTATTTGCATTCTAACTTTTTTATTGCAAAATAACAAAAGATGCAATATTTCAATATGTTTTCTAACTTTTCTATTGAAAAATACCAAAATATGCAGCATTCCTATTTGCATTCTAACTTTTTTATTGCAAAATAACAAAAGATGCAATATTTCAATATGTTTTCTAACTTTTCTATTGAAAAATATAACAATATGCAGCATTCCTATTTGCATTCTAACTTTTTTATTGCAAAATATCACAAGATGCAATATTTCAATATGTTTTCTAACTTTTCTATTGAAATATATAACAATATACAGCATTCCTATTTGCATTGTAACTTTGTAATTGCAAAATAACAAAAGATGCAATATTTCAATATGTTTTCTAACTTTTCTATTGATAAATATAACAATATGCAGCATTCCTATTTGCATTCTAACTTTGTTATTGCAAAATAACAAAAGATGCAATATTTCAATATGTTTTCTAACTTTTCTATTGAAAAAAAACAAAATATGCAGCATTCCTACTTGCATTCTAACTTTTTATTGCAAAATAACAAAAGATGCAATATTTCAATATGTTTTCTAACTTTTCTATTGAATAATACCAAAATATGCAGCATTCCTATTTGCATTCTAACTTTTTTATTGCAAAATAACAAAAGATGCAATATTTCAATATGTTTTCTAACTTTTCTATTGAAAAAAACAAAATATGCAGCATTCCTATTTGCATTCTAACTTTTTTATTGCAAAATAACAAAAGATGCAATATTTCAATATGTTTTCTAACTTTTCTATTGAAAAATATAACAATATGCAGCATTCCTATTTTCATTCTAACTTTTTTATTGCAAAATAACAAAAGATGCAATATTTCAATATGTTTTCTAACTTTTCTATTGAAAAATATAACAATATGCAGCATTCCTATTTGCATTCTAACTTTTTTATTGAAAAATAACTAAAGATGCAATATTTCAATATGTTTTCTAACTTTTCTATTGAAAAATACCAAAATATGCAGCATTCCTATTTGCATTCTAACTTTTTTATTGCAAAATAACAAAAGATGCAATATTTCAATATGTTTTCTAACTTTTCTATTGAAAAATATAACAATATGCAGCATTCCTATTTGCATTCTAACTTTTTTATTGCAAAATATCACAAGATGCAATATTTCAATATGTTTTCTAACTTTTCTATTGAAATATATAACAATATGCAGCATTCCTATTTGCATTCTAACTTTTTTATTGCAAAATAACAAAAGATGCAATATTTCAATATGTTTTCTAACTTTTCTATTGATAAATATAACAATATGCAGCATTCCTATTTGCATTCTAACTTTTTTATTGCAAAATAACAAAAGATGCAATATTTCAATATGTTTTCTAACTTTTCTCTTGAATAATACCAAAATATGCAGCATTCCTGTTTGCATTCTAACTTTTTTATTGCAAAATAACAAAAGATACAATATTTCAATATGTTTTCTAACTTTTCTATTGAAAAAAAAGCAAAATATGCAGCATTCCTATTTGCATTCTAACTTTTTTATTGCAAAATAACAAAAGATGCAATATTTCAATATGTTTTCTTACTTTTCTATTGAAAAATAGAACAATATGCAGCATTCCTATTTGCATTCTAACTTTTTTATTGCAAAATAACAAAAGATGCAATATTTCAATATGTTTTCTAACTTTTCTATTGAAAAATATAACAATATGCAGCATTCCTATTTGCATTCTAACTTTTTTATTGCAAAATATCACAAGATGCAATATTTCAATATGTTTTCTAACTTTTCTATTGAAATATATAACAATATGCAGCATTCCTAGTTGCATTGTAACTTTGTAATTGCAAAATAACAAAAGATGCAATATTTCAATATGTTTTCTAACTTTTCTCTTGAATAATACCAAAATATGCAGCATTCCTGTTTGCATTCTAACTTTTTTATTCAAAATAACAAAAGATACAATATTTCAATATGTTTTCTAACTTTTCTATTGAAAAAAAAACAAAATATGCAGCATTCCTATTTGCATTCTAACTTTTTTATTGCAAAATAACAAAAGATGCAATATTTCAATATGTTTTCTAACTTTTCTATTGAAAAATACCAAAATATGCAGCATTCCTATTTGCATTCTAAGTTTTTTATTGCAAAATAACAAAAGACGCAATATTTCAATATGTTTTCTAACTTTTCTATTGAAAAATATAACAATATGCAGCATTCCTATTTGCATTCTAACTTTTTTATTGCAAAATATCACAAGATGCAATATTTCAATATGTTTTCTAACTTTTCTATTGAAATATATAACAATATGCAGCATTCCTATTTGCATTGTAACTTTGTAATTGCAAAATAACAAAAGATGCAATATTTCAATATGTTTTCTAACTTTTCTATTGATAAATATAACAATATGCAGCATTCCTATTTGCATTCTAACTTTGTTATTGCAAAATAACAAAAGATGCAATATTTCAATATGTTTTCTAACTTTTCTATTGAAAAAAAACAAAATATGCAGCATTCCTACTTGCATTCTAACTTTTTATTGCAAAATAACAAAAGATGCAATATTTCAATATGTTTTCTAACTTTTCTATTGAATAATACCAAAATATGCAGCATTCCTATTTGCATTCTAACTTTTTTTTGCAAAATAACAAAAGATGCAATATTTCAATATGTTTTCTAACTTTTCTATTGAAAAAAACAAAATATGCCGCATTCCTATTTGCATTCTAACTTTTTTATTGCAAAATAACAAAAGATGCAATATTTCAATATGTTTTCTAACTTTTCTATTGAAAAATATAACAATATGCAGCATTCCTATTTGCATTCTAACTTTTTTATTGCAAAATAACAAAAGATGCAATATTTCAATATGTTTTCTAACTTTTCTATTGAAAAATATAACAATATGCAGCATTCCTATTTGCATTCTAACTTTTTATTGAAAAATAAAAAAAGATGCAATATTTCAATATGTTTTCTAACTTTTCTATTGAAAAATACCAAAATATGCAGCATTCCTATTTGCATTCTAACTTTTTTATTGCAAAATAACAAAAGATGCAATATTTCAATATGTTTTCTAACTTTTCTATTGAAAAATATAACAATATGCAGCATTCCTATTTGCATTCTAACTTTTTTATTGCAAAATATCACAAGATGCAATATTTCAATATGTTTTCTAACTTTTCTATTGAAATATATAACAATATGCAGCATTCCTATTTGCATTCTAACTTTTTTATTGCAAAATAACAAAAGATGCAATATTTCAATATGTTTTCTAACTTTTCTATTGATAAATATAACAATATGCAGCATTCCTATTTGCATTCTAACTTTTTTATTGCAAAATAACAAAAGATGCAATATTTCAATATGTTTTCTAACTTTTCTCTTGAATAATACCAAAATATGCAGCATTCCTGTTTGCATTCTAACTTTTTTATTGCAAAATAACAAAAGATGCAATATTTCAATATGTTTTCTAATTTTCTATTGAAAAAAAAACAAAATATGCAGCATTCCTATTTGCATTCTAACTTTTTTATTGCAAAATAACAAAAGATGCAATATTTCAATATGTTTTCTAACTTTTCTATTCAAAAATAGAACAATATGCAGCATTCCTATTTGCATTCTAACTTTTTTATTGCAAAATAACAAAAGATGCAATATTTCAATATGTTTTCTAACTTTTCTATTGAAAAATATAACAATATGCAGCATTCCTATTTGCATTCTAACTTTTTTATTGCAAAATATCACAAGATGCAATATTTCAATATGTTTTCTAACTTTTCTATTGAAATATATAACAATATGCAGCATTCCTATTTGCATTGTAACTTTGTAATTGCAAAATAACAAAAGATGCAATATTTCAATATGTTTTCTAACTTTTCTATTGATAAATATAACAATATGCAGCATTCCTATTTGCATTCTAACTTTGTTATTGCAAAATAACAAAAGATGCAATATTTCAATATGTTTTCTAACTTTTCTATTGAAAAAAAACAAAATATGCAGCATTCCTACTTGCATTCTAACTTTTTATTGCAAAATAAAAAAAGATGCAATATTTCAATATGTTTTCTAACTTTTCTATTGAATAATACCAAAATATGCAGCATTCCTATTTGCATTCTAACTTTTTTATTGCAAAATAACAAAAGATGCAATATTTCAATATGTTTTCTAACTTTTCTATTGAAAAATATAACAATATGCAGCATTCCTATTTGCATTCTAACTTTTTTATTGCAAAATAACAAAAGATGCAATATTTCAATATGTTTTCTAACTTTTCTATTGAATAATATAACAATATGCAGCATTCCTATTTGCATTCTAACTTTTTTATTGCAAAATAACAAAAGATGCAATATTTCAATATGTTTTCTAACTTTTCTATTGAAAAATATAACAATATGCAGCATTCCTATTTGCATTCTAACTTTTTTATTGCAAAATAACAAAAGATGCAATATTTCAATATGTTTTCTAACTTTTCTATTGAAAAATATAACAATATGCAGCATTCCTATTTGCATTCTTACTTTTTTATTGAAAAATAA
Source organism: Acanthosepion esculentum (assembly GCA_964036315.1). Lineage (NCBI taxonomy): Eukaryota > Metazoa > Mollusca > Cephalopoda > Sepiida > Sepiidae > Acanthosepion > Acanthosepion esculentum. The sequence continues at coordinate 63,166,900 of OZ038479.1, read as the reverse complement.
CAAAAGATGCAATATTTCAATATGTTTTCTAACTTTTCTATTGAAAAAAAAACAAAATATGCAGCATTCCTATTTGCATTCTAACTTTTTTATTGCAAAATAACAAAAGATGCAATATTTCAATATGTTTTCTAACTTTTCTATTGAAAAATAGAACAATATGCAGCATTCCTATTTGCATTCTAACTTTTTTATTGCAAAATAACAAAAGATGCAATATTTCAATATGTTTTCTAACTTTTCTATTGAAAAATATAACAATATGCAGCATTCCTATTTGCATTCTAACTTTTTTATTGCAAAATATCACAAGATGCAATATTTCAATATGTTTTCTAACTTTTCTATTGAAATATATAACAATATGCAGCATTCCTATTTGCATTGTAACTTTGTAATTGCAAAATAACAAAAGATGCAATATTTCAATATGTTTTCTAACTTTTCTATTGAAAAATATAACAATATGCAGCATTCCTATTTGCATTCTAACTTTTTTATTGCAAAATAACAAAAGATGCAATATTTCAATATGTTTTCTAACTTTTCTATTGAAATATATAACAATATGCAGCATTCCTATTTGCATTCTAACTTTTTTATTGCAAAATAACAAAAGATGCAATATTTCAATATGTTTTCTAACTTTTCTATTGATAAATATAACAATATGCAGCATTCCTATTTGCATTCTAACTTTTTTATTGCAAAATAACAAAAGATGCAATATTTCAATATGTTTTCTAACTTTTCTCTTGAATAATACCAAAATATGCAGCATTCCTGTTTGCATTCTAACTTTTTTATTGCAAAATAACAAAAGATACAATATTTCAATATGTTTTCTAACTTTTCTATTGAAAAAAAAACAAAATATGCAGCATTCCTATTTGCATTCTAACTTTTTTATTGCAAAATAACAAAAGATGCAATATTTCAATATGTTTTCTAACTTTTCTATTGAAAAATAGAACAATATGCAGCATTCCTATTTGCATTCTAACTTTTTTATTGCAAAATAACAAAAGATGCAATATTTCAATATGTTTTCTAACTTTTCTATTGAAAAATATAACAATATGCAGCATTCCTATTTGCATTCTAACTTTTTTATTGCAAAATATCACAAGATGCAATATTTCAATATGTATTCTAACTTTTCCATTGAAATATATAACAATATGCAGCATTCCTATTTGCATTGTAACTTTGTAATTGCAAAATAACAAAAGATGCAATATTTCAATATGTTTTCTAACTTTTCTATTGACAAATATAACAATATGCAGCATTCCTATTTGCATTCTAACTTTTTTATTGCAAAATAACAAAAGATGCAATATTTCAATATGTTTTCTAACTTTTCTATTGAAAAAAACAAAATATGCAGCATTCCTATTTGCATTCTAACTTTTTTATTGCAAAATAACAAAAGATGCAATATTTCAATATGTTTTCTAACTTTTCTATTGAAAAAAACAAAATATGCAGCATTCCTATTTGCATTCTAACTTTTTTATTGCAAAATAACAAAAGATGCAATATTTCAATATGTTTTCTAACTTTTCTATTGAAAAATATAACAATATGCAGCATTCCTATTTGCATTCTAACTTTTTTATTGCAAAATAACAAAAGATGCAATATTTCAATATGTTTTCTAACTTTTCTATTGAAAAATATAACAATATGCAGCATTCCTATTTGCATTCTAACTTTTTTATTGAAAAATAACAAAAGATGCAATATTTCAATATGTTTTCTAACTTTTCTATTGAAAAATACCAAAATATGCAGCATTCCTATTTGCATTCTAACTATTTTATTGCAAAATAACAAAAGATGCAATATTTCAATATGTTTTCTAACTTTTCTATTGAAAAATATAACAATATGCAGCATTCCTATTTGCATTCTAACTTTTTTATTGCAAAATATCACAAGATGCAATATTTCAATATGTTTTCTAACTTTTCTATTGAAATATATAACAATATGCAGCATTCCTATTTGCATTCTAACTTTTTTATTGCAAAATAACAAAAGATGCAATATTTCAATATGTTTTCTGAACTTTTCTATTGATAAATATAACAATATGCAGCATTCCTATTTGCATTCTAACTTTTTTATTGCAAAATAACAAAAGATGCAATATTTCAATATGTTTTCTAACTTTTCTCTTGAATAATACCAAAATATGCAGCATTCCTGTTTGCATTCTAACTTTTTTATTGCAAAATAACAAAAGATACAATATTTCAATATGTTTTCTAACTTTTCTATTGAAAAAAAAACAAAATATGCAGCATTCCTATTTGCATTCTAACTTTTTTATTGCAAAATAACAAAAGATGCAATATTTCAATATGTTTTCTAACTTTTCTATTGAAAAATAGAACAATATGCAGCATTCCTATTTGCATTCTAACTTTTTTATTGCAAAATAACAAAAGATGCAATATTTCAATATGTTTTCTAACTTTTCTATTGAAAAATATAACAATATGCAGCATTCCTATTTGCATTCTAACTTTTTTATTGCAAAATATCACAAGATGCAATATTTCAATATGTTTTCTAACTTTTCTATTGAAATATATAACAATATGCAGCATTCCTATTTGCATTGTAACTTTGTAATTGCAAAATAACAAAAGATGCAATATTTCAATATGTTTTCTAACTTTTCTATTGATAAATATAACAATATGCAGCATTCCTATTTGCATTCTAACTTTGTTATTGCAAAATAACAAAAGATGCAATATTTCAATATGTTTTCTAACTTTTCTATTGAAAAAAAACAAAATATGCAGCATTCCTACTTGCATTCTAACTTTTTATTGCAAAATAACAAAAGATGCAATATTTCAATATGTTTTCTAACTTTTCTATTGAATAATACCAAAATATGCAGCATTCCTATTTGCATTCTAACTTTTTTATTGCAAAATAACAAAAGATGCAATATTTCAATATGTTTTCTAACTTTTCTATTGAAAAAAACAAAATATGCAGCATTCCTACTTGCATTCTAACTTTTTATTGCAAAATAACAAAAGATGCAATATTTCAATATGTTTTCTAACTTTTCTATTGAATAATACCAAAATATGCAGCATTCCTGTTTGCATTCTAACTTTTTTATTGCAAAATAACAAAAGATACAATATTTCAATATGTTTTCTAACTTTTCTATTGAAAAAAAAACAAAATATGCAGCATTCCTATTTGCATTCTAACTTTTTTATTGCAAAATAACAAAAGATGCAATATTTCAATATGTTTTCTAACTTTTCTATTGAAAAATAGAACAATATGCAGCATTCCTATTTGCATTCTAACTTTTTTATTGCAAAATAACAAAAGATGCAATATTTCAATATGTTTTCTAACTTTTCTATTGAAAAATATAACAATATGCAGCATTCCTATTTGCATTCTAACTTTTTTATTGCAAAATATCACAAGATGCAATATTTCAATATGTTTTCTAACTTTTCTATTGAAATATATAACAATATGCAGCATTCCTATTTGCATTGTAACTTTGTAATTGCAAAATAACAAAAGATGCAATATTTCAATATGTTTTCTAACTTTTCTATTGATAAATATAACAATATGCAGCATTCCTATTTGCATTCTAACTTTGTTATTGCAAAATAACAAAAGATGCAATATTTCAATATGTTTTCTAACTTTTCTATTGAAAAAAAACAAAATATGCAGCATTCCTACTTGCATTCTAACTTTTTATTGCAAAATAACAAAAGATGCAATATTTCAATATGTTTTCTAACTTTTCTATTGAATAATACCAAAATATGCAGCATTCCTATTTGCATTCTAACTTTTTTATTGCAAAATAACAAAAGATGCAATATTTCAATATGTTTTCTAACTTTTCTATTGAAAAAAACAAAATATGCAGCATTCCTATTTGCATTCTAACTTTTTTATTGCAAAATAACAAAAGATGCAATATTTCAATATGTTTTCTAACTTTTCTATTGAAAAATATAACAATATGCAGCATTCCTATTTGCATTCTAACTTTTTTATTGCAAAATAACAAAAGATGCAATATTTCAATATGTTTTCTAACTTTTCTATTGAATAATATAACAATATGCAGCATTCCTATTTGCATTCTAACTTTTTTATTGCAAAATATCACAAGATGCAATATTTCAATATGTTTTCTAACTTTTCTATTGAAATATATAACAATATGCAGCATTCCTATTTGCATTCTAACTTTGTTTTTGCAAAATAACAAAAGATGCAATATTTCAATATGTTTTCTAACTTTTCTATTGATAAATATAACAATATGCAGCATTCCTATTTGCATTCTAACTTTGTTATTGCAAAATAACAAAAGATGCAATATTTCAATATGTTTTCTAAGATTTCTATTGAAAAAAAAACAAAATATGCAGCATTCCTACTTGCATTCTAACTTTTTATTGCAAAATATCAAAAGATGCAATATTTCAATATGTTTTCTAACTTTTCTATTGAAAAATATAACAAAATATGAAGCATTCCTATTTGCATTCTAACTTTTTTATTGCAAAATAACAAAAGATGCAATATTTCAATATGTTTTCTAACTTTTCTATTGAATAATACCAAAATATGCAGCATTCCTATTTGCATTCTAACTTTTTTATTGGAAAATAACAAAAGATGCAATATTTCAATATGTTTTCTAACTTTTCTATTGAAAAAAAAACAAAATATGCCGCATTCCTATTTGCATTCTAACTTTTTATTGCAAAATAACAAAAGATGCAATATTTCAATATGTTTTCTAACTTTTCTATTCAAAAATATAACAAAATATGCAGCATTCCTATTTGCATTCTATCTTTTTTATTGCAAAATAATAAAGATGCAATATTTCAATATGTTTTCTAACTTTTCTATTCAAAAAAAAACAAAGTAAGCAGCATTCCTATTTGCATTCTAACTTTTTTATTGCAAAATAACAAAAGATGCAATATTTCAATGTGTTTTCCAACTTTTCTATTGAAAAATATAACAATATGCAGCATTCCTATTTGCATTCTAACTTTTTTATTGCAAAATAACAAAAGATGCACTATTTCAATATGTTTTCTAACTTTTCTATTGAAAAATATAACAATATGCAGCATTCCTATTTGCATTCTAACTTTTTTATTGCAAAATAACAAAAGATGCAATATTTCAATATGTTTTCTGACATTTCTATTGAAAAATATAACAATATGCAGCATTCCTATTTGCATTCTAACTTTTTTATTGCAAAATAACAAAAGATGCAATATTTCAATATGTTTTCTAACTTTTCTATTGTAAAAATACCAGAATATGCAGCATTCCTATTTGCATTCTAACTTTTTAATTGCAAAATAACAAAAGATGCAATATTTCAATATGTTTTCTAACTTTTCTATTGACAAAAAAACAAGATATGCAGCATTCCTATTTGCATTCTAACTTTCTAATTGCAAAATAACAAAAGATGCAATATTTCAATATGTTATCTAACGTTTCTATTGAAAAAAAACAAAATATGCAGCATTCCTACTTGCATTCTAACTTTTTATTGCAAAATAACAAAAGATGCAATATTTCAATATGTTTTCTAACTTTTGTATTGAAAAATATAACAAAATATGAAGCATTCCTATTTGCATTCTAACTTTTTTATTGCAAAATAACAAAAGATGCAATATTTCAATATGTTTTCTAACTTTTCTATTGACAAAAAAACAAGATATGCAGCATTCCTATTTGCATTCTAACTTTCTTATTGCAAAATAACAAAAGATGCAATATTTCAATATGTTTTCTAACTTTTCTATTGAAAAATATAACAATATGCAGTATTCCTATTTGCATTCTAACTTTTTTATTGCAAAATAACAAAAGATGTAATATTTCAATATGTTTTCTAAATTTTCTCCAGAAAAATATAACAATATGCAGCATTCCTATTTGCATTCTAACTTTGTTATTGCAAAATAACAAAAGATGCAATATTTCAATATGTTTTCTAACTTTTCTATTGATAAATATAACAATATGCAGCATTCCTATTTGCATTCTAACTTTGTTATTGCAAAATAACAAAAGATGCAATATTTCAATATGTTATCTAACGTTTCTATTGAAAAAAAACAAAATATGCAGCATTCCTACTTGCATTCTAACTTTTTATTGCAAAATAACAAAAGATGCAATATTTCAATATGTTTTCTAACTTTTCTATTGAAAAATATAACAAAATATGAAGCATTCCTATTTTCATTCTAACGTTTTTATTGCAAAATAACAAAAGATGCAATATTTCAATATGTTTTCTAACTTTTCTATTGAATAATACCAAAATATGCAGCATTCCTATTTGCATTCTAACTTTTTTATTGCAAAATAACAAAAGATGCAATATTTCAATATGTTTTCTAACTTTTCTATTGAAAAAAAAACAAAATATGCAGCATTCCTATTTGCATTCTAACTATTTTATTGCAAAATAACAAAAGATGCAATATTTCAATATGTTTTCCAACTTTTCTATTGAAAAATATAACAATATGCAGCATTCCTATTTGCATTCTAACTTTTTTATTGCAAAATAACAAAAGATGCACTATTTCAATATGTTTTCTAACTTTTCTATTGAAAAATATAACAATATGCAGCATTCCTATTTGCATTCTAACTTTTTTATTGCAAAATAACAAAAGATGCAATATTTCAATATGTTTTCTGACATTTCTATTGAAAAATATAACAATATGCAGCATTCCTATTTGCATTCTAACTTTTTTATTGCAAAATAACAAAAGATGCAATATTTCAATATGTTTTCTAACTTTTCTATTGTAAAAATACCAGAATATGCAGCATTCCTATTTGCATTCTAACTTTTTTATTGCAAAATAACAAAAGATGCAATATTTCAATATGTTTTCTAACTTTTCTATTGACAAAAAAACAAGATATGCAGCATTCCTATTTGCATTCTAACTTTCTTATTGCAAAATAACTAAAGATGCAATATTTCAATATGTTTTCTAACTTTTCTATTGAAAAATATAACAATATGCAGTATTCCTATTTGCATTCTAACTTTTTTATTGCAAAATAACAAAAGATGCAATATTTCAATATGTTTTCTAAATTTTCTCCAGAAAAATATAACAATATGCAGCATTCCTATTTGCATTCTAACTTTGTTATTGCAAAATAACAAAAGATGCAATATTTCAATATGTTTTCTAACTTTTCTATTGATAAATATAACAATATGCAGCATTCCTATTTGCATTCTAACTTTGTTATTGCAAAATAACAAAAGATGCAATATTTCAAAAAGTTATCTAACGTTTCTATTGAAAAAAAACAAAATATGCAGCATTCCTACTTGCATTCTAACTTTTTATTGCAAAATAACAAAAGATGCAATATTTCAATATGTTTTCTAACTTTTCTATTGAAAAATATAACAAAATATGAAGCATTCCTATTTGCATTCTAACTTTTTTATTGCAAAATAACAAAAGATGCAATATTTCAATATGTTTTCTAACTTTTCTATTGAAAAATATAACAATATGCAGCATTCCTATTTGAATTCTAACTTTTTTATTGCAAAATAACAAAAGATGCAATATTTCAATATGTTTTCTAACTTTTCTATTGAAAAATATAACAATATGCAGCATTCCTATTTGCATTCTAACTTTTTTATTGCAAAATCACAAAAGATGCAATATTTCAATAAGTTTTCTAACTTTTCTATTGAAAAATATAACAATATGCAGCATTCCTATTTGCATTCTAACTTTTTTATTGCAAAATAACAAAAGATGCAATATTTCAATATGTTTTCTAACTTTTCTATTGAAAAATATAACAATATGCAGCATTCCTATTTGCATTCTAACTTTTTTATTGCAAAATAACAAAAGATGCATTATTTCAATATGTTTTCTAACTTTTCTATTGAAAAATATAACAATATGCAGTATTCCTATTTGCATTCTAACTTTTTTCTTGCAAAATAACAAAAGATGCAATATTTCAATATGTTTTCTAAATTTTCTCCAGAAAAATATAACAATATGCAGCATTCCTATTTGCATTCTAACTTTTTTATTGCAAAATAACAAAAGATGCAATATTTCAATATGTTTTCTAATTTTCTATTGTAAAAATACCAAAATATGCAGCATTCCTATTTGCATTCTAACTTTTTTATTGCAAAATAACAAAAGATGCAATATTTCAATATGTTTTCTAACTTTTCTATTGAAAAAAAAACAAAATATGCAGCATTCCTATTTGCATTCTAACTTTTTTATTGCAAAATAACAAAAGATGCAATATTTCAATATGTTTTCTAACTTTTCTATTGACAAAAAAACAAGATATGCAGCATTCCTATTTGCATTCTAACTTTCTTATTGCAAAATAACTAAAGATGCAATATTTCAATATGTTTTCTAACTTTTCTATTGAAAAATATAACAATATGCAGTATTCCTATTTGCATTCTAACTTTTTTATTGCAAAATAACAAAAGATGCAATATTTCAATATGTTTTCTAAATTTTCTCCAGAAAAATATAACAATATGCAGCATTCCTATTTGCATTCTAACTTTGTTATTGCAAAATAACAAAAGATGCAATATTTCAATATGTTTTCTAACTTTTCTATTGATAAATATAACAATATGCAGCATTCCTATTTGCATTCTAACTTTGTTATTGCAAAATAACAAAAGATGCAATATTTCAATATGTTTTCTAACTTTTCTATTGTAAAAATACCAGAATATGCAGCATTCCTATTTGCATTCTAACTTTTTTATTGCAAAATAACAAAAGATGCAATATTTCAATATGTTTTCTAACTTTTCTATTGACAAAAAAACAAGATATGCAGCATTCCTATTTGCATTCTAACTTTCTTATTGCAAAATAACTAAAGATGCAATATTTCAATATGTTTTCTAACTTTTCTATTGAAAAATATAACAATATGCAGTATTCCTATTTGCATTCTAACTTTTTTATTGCAAAATAACAAAAGATGCAATATTTCAATATGTTTTCTAAATTTTCTCCAGAAAAATATAACAATATGCAGCATTCCTATTTGCATTCTAACTTTGTTATTGCAAAATAACAAAAGATGCAATATTTTAATATGTTTTCTAACTTTTCTATTGATAAATATAACAATATGCAGCATTCCTATTTGCATTCTAACTTTGTTATTGCAAAATAACAAAAGATGCAATATTTCAATATGTTATCTAACGTTTCTATTGAAAAAAAAACAAAATATGCAGCATTCCTACTTGCATTCTAACTTTTTATTGCAAAATAACAAAAGATGCAATATTTCAATATGTTTTCTAACTTTTCTATTGAAAAATATAACAAAATATGAAGCATTCCTATTTGCATTCTAACTTTTTTATTGCAAAATAACAAAAGATGCAATATTTCAATATGTTTTCTAACTTTTCTATTGACAAAAAAACAAGATATGCAGCATTCCTATTTGCATTCTAACTTTCTTATTGCAAAATAACAAAAGATGCAATATTTCAATATGTTTTCTAACTTTTCTATTGAAAAATATAACAATATGCAGTATTCCTATTTGCATTCTAACTTTTTTATTGCAAAATAACAAAAGATGCAATATTTCAATATGTTTTCTAAATTTTCTCCAGAAAAATATAACAATATGCAGCATTCCTATTTGCATTCTAACTTTGTTATTGCAAAATAACAAAAGATGCAATATTTCAATATGTTTTCTAACTTTTCTCTTGATAAATATAACAATATGCAGCATTCCTATTTGCATTCTAACTTTGTTATTGCAAAATAACAAAAGATGCAATATTTCAATATGTTTTCTAACTTTTCTTTTGAAAAATATAACAAAATATGAAGCATTCCTATTTGCATTCTAACTTTTTTATTGCAAAATAACAAAAGATGCAATATTTCAATATGTTTTCTAACTTTTCTATTGAATAATACCAAAATATGCAGCATTCCTATTTGCATTCTAACTTTTTTATTGCAAAATAACAAAAGATGCAATATTTCAATATGTTTTCTAACTTTTCTATTGAAAAAAAACAAAATATGCAGCATTCCCATTTGCATTCTAACTATTTTATTGCAAAATAACAAAAGATGCAATATTTCAATATCTTTTCTAACTTTTCTATTGAAAAATATAACAATATGCAGCATTCCTATTTGCATTCTAACTTTTTTATTGCAAAATAACAAAAGATGCAATATTTCAATATGTTTTCTAACTTTTCTATTGAAAAATATAACAATATGCAGCATTCCTATTTGAATTCTAACTTTTTTATTGCAAAATAACAAAAGATGCAATATTTCAATATGTTTTCTAACTTTTCTATTGAAAAATATAACAATATGCAGCATTCCTATTTGCATTCTAACTTTTTTATTGCAAAATAACAAAAGATGCAATATTTCAATATGTTTTCTAACTTTTCTATTGAAAAATATAACAATATGCAGCATTCCTATTTGCATTCTAACTTTTTTATTGCAAAATAACAAAAGATGCATTATTTCAATATGTTTTCTAACTTTTCTATTGAAAAATATAACAATATGCAGTATTCCTATTTGCATTCTAACTTTTTTCTTGCAAAATAACAAAAGATGCAATATTTCAATATGTTTTCTAAATTTTCTCCAGAAAAATATAACAATATGCAGCATTCCTATTTGCATTCTAACTTTTTTATTGCAAAATAACAAAAGATGCAATATTTCAATATGTTTTCTAATTTTCTATTGTAAAAATACCAAAATATGCAGCATTCCTATTTGCATTCTAACTTTTTTATTGCAAAATAACAAAAGATGCAATATTTCAATAAGTTTTCTAACTTTTCTATTGAATAATACCAAAATATGCAGCATTCCTATTTGCATTCTAATTTTTTATTGCAAAATAACAAACAATGCAATATTTCAATATGTTTTCTAACTTTTCTATTGAAAAAAAAACAAAATATGCAGCATTCCTATTTGCATTCTAACTTTTTTATTGCAAAATAACAAAAGATGCAATATTTCAATATGTTTTCTAACTTTTCTATTGACAAAAAAACAAGATATGCAGCATTCCTATTTGCATTCTAACTTTCTTATTGCAAAATAACTAAAGATGCAATATTTCAATATGTTTTCTAACTTTTCTATTGAAAAATATAACAATATGCAGTATTCCTATTTGCATTCTAACTTTTTTATTGCAAAATAACAAAAGATGCAATATTTCAATATGTTTTCTAAATTTTCTCCAGAAAAATATAACAATATGCAGCATTCCTATTTGCATTCTAACTTTGTTATTGCAAAATAACAAAAGATGCAATATTTCAATATGTTTTCTAACTTTTCTATTGATAAATATAACAATATGCAGCATTCCTATTTGCATTCTAACTTTGTTATTGCAAAATAACAAAAGATGCAATATTTCAATATGTTATCTAACGTTTCTATTGAAAAAAAAACAAAATATGCAGCATTCCTACTTGCATTCTAACTTTTTATTGCAAAATAACAAAAGATGCAATATTTCAATATGTTTTCTAACTTTTCTATTGAAAAATATAACAAAATATGAAGCATTCCTATTTGCATTCTAACTTTTTTATTGCAAAATAACAAAAGATGCAATATTTCAATATGTTTTCTAACTTTTCTATTGACAAAAAAACAAGATATGCAGCATTCCTATTTGCATTCTAACTTTCTTATTGCAAAATAACAAAAGATGCAATATTTCAATATGTTTTCTGACTTTTCTATTGAAAAATATAACAATATGCAGTATTCCTATTTGCATTCTAACTTTTTTATTGCAAAATAACAAAAGATGCAATATTTCAATATGTTTTCTAAATTTTCTCCAGATAAATATAACAATATGCAGCATTCCTATTTGCATTCTAACTTTGTTATTGCAAAATAACAAAAGATGCAATATTTCAATATGTTTTCTAACTTTTCTATTGATAAATATAACAATATGCAGCATTCCTATTTGCATTCTAACTTTGTTATTGCAAAATAACAAAAGATGCAATATTTCAATATGTTTTCTAACTTTTCTTTTGAAAAATATAACAAAATATGAAGCATTCCTATTTGCATTCTAACTTTTTTATTGCAAAATAACAAAAGATGCAATATTTCAATATGTTTTCTCACTTTTCTATTGAATAATACCAAAATATGCAGCATTCCTATTTGCATTCTAACTTTTTTATTGCAAAATAACAAAAGATGCAATATTTCAATATGTTTTCTAACTTTTCTATTGAAAAAAAAACAAAATATGCAGCATTCCTATTTGCATTCTAACTATTTTATTGCAAAATAACAAAAGATGCAATATTTCAATATCTTTTCTAACTTTTCTATTGAAAAATATAACAATATGCAGCATTCCTATTTGCATTCTAACTTTTTTATTGCAAAATAACAAAAGATGCAATATTTCAATATGTTTTCTAACTTTTCTATTGAAAAATATAACAATATGCAGCATTCCTACTTGAATTCTAACTTTTTTATTGCAAAATAACAAAAGATGCAATATTTCAATATGTTTTCTAACTTTTCTATTGAAAAATATAACAATATGCAGCATTCCTATTTGCATTCTAACTTTTTTATTGCAAAATAACAAAAGATGCAATATTTCAATAAGTTTTCTAACTTTTCTATTGAAAAATATAACAATATGCAGCATTCCTATTTGCATTCTAACTTTTTTATTGCAAAATAACAAAAGATGCAATATTTCAATATGTTTTCTAAATTTTCTCCAGAAAAATATAACAATATGCAGCATTCCTATTTGCATTCTAACTTTTTTATTGCAAAATAACAAAAGATGCAATATTTCAATGTTTTCTAACTTTTCTATTGTAAAAATACCAAAATATGCAGCATTCCTATTTGCATTCTAACTTTTTTATTGCAAAATAACAAAAGATGCAATATTTCAATATGTTTTCTAACTTTTCTATTCAAAAATATAACAAAATATGCAGCATTCCTATTTGCATTCTAACTTTTTTATTGCAAAATAACAAAAGATGCAATATTTCAATATGTTTTCTAACTTTTCTATTGAATAATACCAAAATATGCAGCATTCCTATTTGCATTCTAACTTTTTTATTGCAAAATAACAAAAGATGCAATATTTCAATATGTTTTCTAACTTTTCTATTGAAAAAAAAACAAAATATGCAGCATTCCTATTTGCATTCTAACTTTTTTATTGCAAAATAACAAAAGATGTAATATTTCAATATGTTTTCTAAATTTTCTCCAGAAAAATATAACAATATGCAGCATTCCTATTTGCATTCTAACTTTGTTATTGCAAAATAACAAAAGATGCAATATTTCAATATGTTTTCTAACTTTTCTATTGATAAATATAACAATATGCAGCATTCCTATTTGCATTCTAACTTTGTTATTGCAAAATAACAAAAGATGCAATATTTCAATATGTTTTCTAACTTTTCTATTGAAATATATAACAATATGCAGCATTCCTATTTGCATTCTAACTTTTTTATTGCAAAATAACAAAAGATGCAATATTTCAATATGTTTTCTAACTTTTCTATTGAATAATACCAAAATATGCAGCATTCCTATTTGCATTCTAACTTTTTTATTGCAAAATAACAAAAGATGCAATATTTCAATATGTTTTCTAACTTTTCTATTGAAAAAAAAACAAAATATGCAGCATTCCTATTTGCATTCTATTTTATTGCAAAATAACAAAAGATGCAATATTTCAATATCTTTTCTAACTTTTCTATTGAAAAATATAACAATATGCAGCATTCCTATTTGCATTCTAACTTTTTTATTGCAAAATAACAAAAGATGCAATATTTCAATATGTTTTCTAACTTTTCTATTGAAAAATATAACAATATGCAGCATTCCTATTTGAATTCTAACTTTTTTATTGCAAAATAACAAAAGATGCAATATTTCAATATGTTTTCTAACTTTTCTATTGAAAAATATAACAATATGCAGCATTCCTATTTGCATTCTAACTTTTTTATTGCAAAATAACAAAAGATGCAATATTTCAATAAGTTTTCTAACTTTTCTATTGAAAAATATAACAATATGCAGCATTCCTATTTGCATTCTAACTTTTTTATTGCAAAATAACAAAAGATGCAATATTTCAATATGTTTTCTAACTTTTCTATTGAAAAATATAACAATATGCAGCATTCCTATTTGCATTCTAACTTTTTTATTGCAAAATAACAAAAGATGCATTATTTCAATATGTTTTCTAACTTTTCTATTGAAAAATATAACAATATGCAGTATTCCTATTTGCATTCTAACTTTTTTATTGCAAAATAACAAAAGATGCAATATTTCAATATGTTTTCTAAATTTTCTCCAGAAAAATATAACAATATGCAGCATTCCTATTTGCATTCTAACTTTTTTATTGCAAAATAACAAAAGATGCAATATTTCAATGTTTTCTAACTTTTCTATTGTAAAAATACCAAAATATGCAGCATTCCTATTTGCATTCTAACTTTTTTATTGCAAAATAACAAAAGATGCAATATTTCAATAAGTTTTCTAACTTTTCTATTGAATAATACCAAAATATGCAGCATTCCTATTTGCATTCTAATTTTTTATTGCAAAATAACAAACGATGCAATATTTCAATATGTTTTCTAACTTTTCTATTGAAAAAAAAACAAAATATGCAGGATTCCTATTTGCATTCTAACTTTTTTATTGCAAAATAACAAAAGATGCAATATTTCAATATGTTTTCTAACTTTTCTATTCAAAAATATAACAAAATATGAAGCATTCCTATTTGCATTCTAACTTTTTTATTGCAAAATAACAAAAGATGCAATATTTCAATATGTTTTCTAACTTTTCTATTGAATAATACCAAAATATGCAGCATTCCTATTTGCATTCTAACTTTTTTATTGCAAAATAACAAAAGATGGAATATTTCAATATGTTTTCTAACTTTTCTATTGAAAAAAAAACAAAATATGCAGCATTCCTATTTGCATTCTAACTTTTTTATTGCAAAATAACAAAAGATGCAATATTTCAATATGTTTTCTAAATTTTCTCCAGAAAAATATAACAATATGCAGACTTCCTATTTGCATTCTAACTTTTTTATTGCAAAATAACAAAAGATGCAATATTTCAATATGTTTTCTAACTTTTCTATTGAAAAAAAAACAAAATATGCAGCATTCCTATTTGCATTCTAACTTTTTTATTGCAAAATAACAAAAGATGCAATATTTCAATATGTTTTCTAACTTTTCTATTGAAAAAAAAACAAAATATGCAGCATTCATATTTGCATTCTAACTTTTTTATTGCAAAATAACAAAAGATGCAATATTTCAATATGTTTTCTAAATTTTCTCCAGAAAAATATAACAATATGCAGCATTCCTATTTGCATTCTAACTTTTTTATTGCAAAATAACAAAAGATGCAATATTTCAATATGTTTTCTAACTTTTCTATTCAAAAATATAACAAAATATGAAGCATTCCTATTTGCATTCTAACTTTTTTATTGCAAAATAACAAAAGATGCAATATTTCAATATGTTTTCTAACTTTTCTATTGAATAATACCAAAATATGCAGCATTCCTATTTGCATTCTAACTTTTTTATTGCAAAATAACAAAAGATGCAATATTTCAATATGTTTTCTAACTTTTCTATTGAAAAAAAAACAAAATATGCAGCATTCCTATTTGCATTCTAACTTTTTTATTGCAAAATAACAAAAGATGCAATATTTCAATATGTTTTCTAACTTTTCTATTGAATAATACCAAAATATGCAGCATTCCTATTTGCATTCTAACTTTTTTATTGCAAAATAACAAAAGATGCAATATTTCAATATGTTTTCTAACTTTTCTATTGAATAATACCAAAATATGCAGCATTCCTATTTGCATTCTAACTTTTTTATTGCAAAATAACAAAAGATGCAATATTTCAATAAGTTTTCTAACTTTTCTATTGAATAATACCAAAATATGCAGCATTCCTATTTGCATTCTAATTTTTTATTGCAAAATAACAAAAGATGCAATATTTCAATATGTTTTCTAACTTTTCTATTGAAAAAAAAACAAAATATGCAGCATTCCTATTTGCATTCTAACTTTTTTATTGCAAAATATAACAATATGCAGTATTCCTATTTGCATTCTAACTTTTTGATTGCAAAGTAACAAAAGATGCAATATTTCAATATGTTTTCTAACTTTTCTACTGAAAAATATAACAATATGCAGTATTCCTATTTGCATTCTAACTTTTTTATTGCAAAATAACAAAAGATGCAATATTTCAATATGTTTTCTAACTTTTCTATTGAAAAATACCAAAATATGCAGCATTCCTATTTGCATTCTAACTTTTTTATTGCAAAATAACAAAAGATGCAATATTTCATTATGTTTTCTAACTTTTCTATTGAAAAAAAAACAAAATATGCAGCATTCCTATTTGCATTCTAACTTTTTTATTGAAAAATATCACAAGATGCAATATTTCAATATGTTTTCTAACTTTTCTATTGAAATATATAACAATATGCAGCATTCCTATTTGCATTCTAACTTTGTTATTGCAAAATAACAAAAGATGCAATATTTCAATATGTTTTCTAACTTTTCTATTGAAAAATATAACAATATGCAGCATTCCTATTTGCATTCTGACTTTTTTATTGCAAAATAACAAAAGATACAATATTTCAATATGTTTTCTAACTTTTCTATTGAAAAATATAACAATATGCAGCATTCCTATTTGCATTCTAACTTTTTTATTGCAAAATAACAAAAGATGCAATATTTCAATATGTTTTCTAACTTTTCTATTGAAAAATATAACAATATGCAGCATTCCTATTTGCATTCTAACTTTTTTATTGCAAAATAACAAAAGATGCAATATTTCAATATGTTTTCTAACTTTTCTATTGAAAAATATAACAATATGCAGCATTCCTATTTGCATTCTAACTTTTTTATTGCAAAATAACAAAAGATGCATTATTTCAATATGTTTTCTAACTTTTCTATTGAAAAATATAACAATATGCAGTATTCCTATTTGCATTCTAACTTTTTTATTGCAAAATAACAAAAGATGCAATATTTCAATATGTTTTCTAAATTTTCTCCAGAAAAATATAACAATATGCAGCATTCCTATTTGCATTCTAACTTTTTTATTGCAAAATAACAAAAGATGCAATATTTCAATGAGTTTTCTAACTTTTCTATTGAATAATACCAAAATATGCAGCATTCCTATTTGCATTCTAATTTTTTATTGCAAAATAACAAAAGATGCAATATTTCAATATGTTTTCTAACTTTTCTATTGAAAAAAAAACAAAATATGCAGCATTCCTATTTGCATTCTAACTTTTTTATTGCAAAATATAACAATATGCAGTATTCCTATTTGCATTCTAACTTTTTGATTGCAAAGTAACAAAAGATGCAATATTTCAATATGTTTTCTAACTTTTCTACTGAAAAATATAACAATATGCAGTATTCCTATTTGCATCCTAACTTTTTTATTGCAAAATAACAAAAGATGCAATATTTCAATATGTTTTCTAACTTTTCTATTGAAAAATACCAAAATATGCAGCATTCCTATTTGCATTCTAACTTTTTTATTGCAAAATAACAAAAGATGCAATATTTCAATATGTTTTCTAACTTTTCTATTGAAAAAAAAACAAAATATGCAGCATTCCTATTTGCATTCTAACTTTTTTATTGAAAAATATCACAAGATGCAATATTTCAATATGTTTTCTAACTTTTCTATTGAAATATATAACAATATGCAGCATTCCTATTTGCATTCTAACTTTGTTATTGCAAAATAACAAAAGATGCAATATTTCAATATGTTTTCTAACTTTTCTATTGAAAAATATAACAATATGCAGCATTCCTATTTGCATTCTGACTTTTTTATTGCAAAATAACAAAAGATACAATATTTCAATATGTTTTCTAACTTTTCTATTGAAAAATATAACAATATGCAGCATTCCTATTTGCATTCTAACTTTTTTATTGCAAAATAACAAAAGATGCAATATTTCAATATGTTTTCTAACTTTTCTATTGAAAAATATAACAATATGCAGCATTCCTATTTGCATTCTAACTTTTTTATTGCAAAATAACAAAAGATGCAATATTTCAATATGTTTTCTAACTTTTCTATTGAAAAATATAACAATATGCAGCATTCCTATTTGCATTCTAACTTTTTTATTGCAAAATAACAAAAGATGCATTATTTCAATATGTTTTCTAACTTTTCTATTGAAAAATATAACAACATGCAGTATTCCTATTTGCATTCTAACTTTTTTATTGCAAAATAACAAAAGATGCAATATTTCAATATGTTTTCTAACTTTTCTATTGTAAAAATACCAAAATATGCAGCATTCCTATTTGCATTCTAACTTTTTTATTGCAAAATAACAAAAGATGCAATATTTCAATAAGTTTTCTAACTTTTCTATTGAATAATACCAAAATATGCAGCATTCCTATTTGCATTCTAATTTTTTATTGCAAAATAACAAAAGATGCAATATTTCAATATGTGTTTCTAACTTTTCTATTGAAAAAAAAACAAAATATGCAGCATTCCTATTTGCATTCTAACTTTTTATTGCAAAATATAACAATATGCAGTATTCCTATTTGCATTCTAACTTTTTGATTGCAAAGTAACAAAAGATGCAATATTTCAATATGTTTTCTAACTTTTCTACTGAAAAATATAACAATATGCAGTATTCCTATTTGCATTCTAACTTTTTGATTGCAAAATAACAAAAGATGCAATATTTCAATATGTTTTCTAACTTTTTTACTGAAAAATATAACAATATGCAGTATTCCTATTTGCATTCTAACTTTTTTATTGCAAAATAACAAAAGATGCAATATTTCAATAAGTTTCCTAACTTTTCTATTGAATAATACCAAAATATGCAGCATTCCTATTTGCATTCTAATTTTTTATTGCAAAATAACAAAAGATGCAATATTTCAATATGTTTTCTAACTTTTCTATTGAAAAAAAACAAAATATGCAGCATTCCTATTTGCATTCTAACTTTTTTATTGCAAAATAACAAAAGATGCAATATTTCAATAAGTTTTCTAACTTTTCTATTGAATAATACCAAAATATGCAGTATTCCTATTTGCATTCTAACTTTTTTATTGCAAAATAATAAAAGATGCAATATTTCAATATGTTTTCTAACTTTTCAATTGAAAAATATAACAATATGCAGTATTCCTATTTGCATTCTAACTTTTTGATTGCAAAATAACAAAAGATGCAATATTTCAATATGTTTTCTAACTTTTTTACTGAAAAATATAACAATATGCAGTATTCCTATTTGCATTCTAACTTTTTTATTGCAAAATACCAAAAGATGCAATATTTCAATATGTTTTCTAACTTTTCTATTGAAAAAAAAACAAAATATGCAGCATTTTTATTTGCATTCTAACTTTTTTATTGCAAAATAACAAAAGATGCAATATTTCAATATGTTTTCTAACTTTTCTATTGTAAAAATACCAAAATATGCAGCATTCCTATTTGCATTCTAACTTTTTTATTGCAAAATAACAAAAGATGCAATATTTCAATAAGTTTTCTAACTTTTCTATTGAATAATACCAAAATATGCAGCATTCCTATTTGCATTCTAATTTTTTATTGCAAAATAACAAAAGATGCAATATTTCAATATGTTTTCTAACTTTTCTATTGAAAAAAAACAAAATATGCAGCATTCCTATTTGCATTCTAACTTTTTTATTGCAAAATAACAAAAGATGCAATATTTCAATAAGTTTTCTAACTTTTCTATTGAATAATACCAAAATATGCAGTATTCCTATTTGCATTCTAACTTTTTTATTGCAAAATAATAAAAGATGCAATATTTCAATATGTTTTCTAACTTTTCTATTGAAAAAGAAAACAAAATATGCAGCATTTTTATTTGCATTCTAACTTTTTTATTGCAAAATAACAAAAGATGCAATATTTCAATATGTTTTCTAACTTTTCTATTGAAAAATATAACAATATGCAGGATTCCTATTTGCATTCTAACTTTTTGATTGCAAAGTAACAAAAGATGCAATATTTCAATATGTTTTCTAACTTTTCTACTGAAAAATATAACAATATGCAGTATTCCTATTTGCATTCTAACTTTTTGATTGCAAAATAACAAAAGATGCAATATTTCAATATGTTTTCTAACTTTTCTATTGAAAAATATAACAATATGCAGTATTCCTATTTGCATTCTAACTTTTTTATTGCAAAATAACAAATGATGCAATATTTCAATATGTTTTCTAACTTTTCTATTGAAATATATAACAATATGCAGCATTCCTATTTGCATTCTAACTTTTTTATTGCAAAATAACAAAAGATGCAATATTTCAATATGTTTTCTAACTTTTCTATTGAAAAATATAACAATAGGCAGTATTCCTATTTGCATTCTAACTTTTTTATTGCAAAATAACAAAAGATGCAATATTTCAATATGTTTTCTAAATTTTCTCCAGAAAAATATAACAATATGCAGCATTCCTATTTGCATTCTAACTTTTTTATTGCAAAATAACAAAAGATGCAATATTTCAATATGTTTTCTAACTTTTCTATTGTAAAAATACCAAAATATGCAGCATTCCTATTTGCATTCTAACTTTTTTATTGCAAAATAACAAAAGATGCAATATTTCAATAAGTTTTCTAACTTTTCTATTGAATAATACCAAAATATGCAGCATTCCTATTTGCATTCTAATTTTTTATTGCAAAATAACAAAAGATGCAATATTTCAATATGTTTTCTAACTTTTCTATTGAAAAAAAAACAAAATATGCAGCATTCCTATTTGCATTCTAACTTTTTTATTGCAAAATAACAAAAGATGCAATATTTCAATATGTTTTCTAACTTTTCTATTCAAAAATATAACAAAATATGCAGCATTCCTATTTGCATTCTAACTTTTTTATTGCAAAATAACAAAAGATGCAATATTTCATTATGTTTTCTAACTTTTCTATTGAAAAATATAACAGTATGCAGCATTCCTATTTGCATTCTAACTTTTTTATTGCAAAATAACAAAAGATGCAATATTTTAATATGTTTTCTAACTTTTCTTTTGAAAAATATAACAATATGCAGTATTCCTATTTGCATTCTAACTTTTTTATTGCAAAATAACAAAAGATGCAATATTTCAATATGTTTTCTAACTTTTCTATTGAAAAATATAACATTATGCAGCATTCCTATTTGCATTCTAACTTTGTTATTGCAAAATAACAAAAGATGCAATATTTCAATATGTTTTCTAACTTTTCTACTGAAAAATATAACAATATGCAGTATTCCTATTTGCATTCTAACTTTTTGATTGCAAAATAACAAAAGATGCAATATTTCAATATGTTTTCTAACTTTTCTATTGAAAAAAAAACAAAATATGCAGCATTCCTATTTGCATTCTAACTTTTTTATTGAAAAATATCACAAGATGCAATATTTCAATATGTTTTCTAACTTTTCTATTGAAATATATAACAATATGCAGCATTCCTATTTGCATTCTAACTTTGTTATTGCAAAATAACAAAAGATACAATATTTCAATATGTTTTCTAACTTTTCTATTGATAAATATAACAATATGCAGCATTCCTATTTGCATTATACCTTTGTTATTGCAAAATAACAAAAGATGCAATATTTCAATATGTTTTCTAACTTTTCTATTGAAAAAAAAACAAAATATGCAGCATTCCTACTTGCATTCTAACTTTTTATTGCAAAATAACAAAAGATGCAATATTTCAATATGTTTTCTAACTTTTCTATTGAAAAATATAACAAAATATGAAGCATTCCTATTTGCATTCTAAATTTTTATTGCAAAATAACAAAAGATGCAATATTTCAATATGTTTTCTAACTTTTCTATTGAATAATACCAAAATATGCAGCATTCCTATTTGCATTCTAACTTTTTTATTGCAAAATAACAAAAGATGCAATATTTCAATATGTTTTCTAACTTTTCTATTGAAAAAAAAACAAAATATGCAGCATTCCTATTTGCATTCTAACTTTTTTATTGCAAAATAACAAAATATGCAATATTTCAATATGTTTTTTAACTTTTCTATTGAATAATACCAAAATATGCAGCATTCCTATTTGCATTCTATCTTTTTTATTGCAAAATAACAAAAGATGCAATATTTCAATATGTTTTCTAACTTTTCTATTGAAAAAAAAACAAAATATGCAGCATTCCTATTTGCATTCTAACTTTTTTATTGCAAAATAACAAAAGATGCAATATTTCAATATGTTTTCTAAATTTTCTATTGAAAAATATAACAATATGCAGCATTCCTATTTGCATTCTAACTTTTTTATTGCAAAATAACAAATGATGCAATATTTCAATATGTTTTCTAACTTTTCTATTGAAAAATATAACAATATCCAGCATTCCTATTTGCATTCTAACTTTTTGATTGCAAAATAACAAAAGATGCAATATTTCAATATGTTTTCTAACTTTTCTACTGAAAAATATAACAATATGCAGTATTCCTATTTGCATTCTAACTTTTTTATTGCAAAATAACAAAAGATGCAATATTTCAATATGTTTTCTAACTTTTCTATTGAAAAAAAAACAAAATATGCAGCATTTTTATTTGCATTCTAACTTTTTTATTGCAAAATAACAAAAGATGCAATATTTCAATATGTTTTCTAACTTTTCTATTCAAAAATATAACAAAATATGCAGCATTCCTATTTGCATTCTAACTTTTTTATTGCAAAATAACAAAAGATGCAATATTTCATTATGTTTTCTAACTTTTCTATTGAAAAATATAACAGTATGCAGCATTCCTATTTGCATTCTAACTTTTTTATTACAAAGTAACAAAAGATGCAATATTTCAATATGTTTTCTAACTTTTCTTTTGAAAAATATAACCATATGCAGTATTCCTATTTGCATTCTAACTTTTTTATTGCAAAATAACAAAAGATGCAATATTTCAATATGTTTTCTAACTTTTCTATTGAAAAATATAACATTATGCAGCATTCCTATTTGCATTCTAACTTTGATATTGCAAAATAACAAAAGATGCAATATTTCAATATGTTTTCTAACTTTTCTACTGAAAAATATAACAATATGCAGTATTCCTATTTGCATTCTAACTTTTTGATTGCAAAATAACAAAAGATGCAATATTTCAATATGTTTTCTAACTTTTCTACTGAAAAATATAACAATATGCAGTATTCCTATTTGCATTCTAACTTTTTTATTGCAAAATAACAAAAGATGCAATATTTCAATATGTTTTCTAAATTTTCTTTTGAAAAATATAACAATAAGCAGTATTCCTATTTGCATTCTAACTTTTTTATTGCAAAATAACAAAAGATGCAATATTTCAATATGTTTTCTAAATTTTCTCCAGAAAAATATAACAATATGCAGCATTCCTATTTGCATTCTAACTTTGTTATTGCAAAATAACAAAAGATGCAATATTTCAATATGTTTTCTAAAGTTTCTATTGAAAAAAAAACAAAATATGCAGCATTCCTATTTGCATTCTAACTTTTTTATTGGAAAATAACAAAAGATGCAATATTTCAATATGTTTTCTAACTTTTCTATTGAAAAATATAACAATATGCAGTATTCCTATTTGCATTCTAACTTTTTGATTGCAAAGTAACAAAAGATGCAATATTTCAATATGTTTTCTAACTTTTCTACTGAAAAATATAACAATATGCAGTATTCCTATTTGCATTCTAACTTTTTGATTGCAAAATAACAAAAGATGCAATATTTCAATATGTTTTCTAACTTTTCTACTGAAAAATATAACAATATGCAGTATTCCTATTTGCATTCTAACTTTTTGATTGCAAAATAACAAAAGATGCAATATTTCAATATGTTTTCTAACTTTTCTACTGAAAAATATAACAATATGCAGTATTCCTATTTGCATTCTAACTTTTTGATTGCAAAATAACAAAAGATGCAATATTTCAATATGTTTTCTAACTTTTTTACTGAAAAATATAACAATATGCAGTATTCCTATTTGCATTCTAACTTTTTTATTGCAAAATAACAAAAGATGCAATATTTCAATATGTTTTCTAACTTTTCTATTGTAAAAATACCAAAATATGCAGCATTCCTATTTGCATTCTAACTTTTTGATTGCAAAGTAACAAAAGATGCAATATTTCAATATGTTTTCTAACTTTTCTACTGAAAAATATAACAATATGCAGTATTCCTATTTGCATTCTAACTTTTTGATTGCAAAATAACAAAAGATGCAATATTTCAATATGTTTTCTAACTTTTCTATTGAAAAATATAACAATATGCAGTATTCCTATTTGCATTCTAACTTTTTGATTGCAAAGTAACAAAAGATGCAATATTTCAATATGTTTTCTAACTTTTCTATTGTAAAAATACCAAAATATGCAGCATTCCTATTTGCATTCTAACTTTTTTATTGCAAAATAACAAAAGATGCAATATTTCAATAAGTTTTCTAACTTTTCTATTGAAAAATATTACAAAATATACAGCATTCCTATTTGCATTGTAACTTTTTTATTGAAAAATAACAAAAGATGCAATATTTCAATATGTTTTCTAACTTTTCTATTGAAAAAAAAACAAAATATGCAGCATTCCTACTTGCATTCTAACTTTTTATTGCAAAATAACAAAACATGCAATATTTCAATATGTTTTCTAACTTTTCTATTGAAAAATATAACAGAATATGAAGCATTCCTATTTGCATTCTAACTTTTTTATTGCAAAATAACAAAAGATGCAATATTTCAATATGTTTTCTAAATTTCTATTGAATAATACCAGAATATGCAGCATTCCTATTTGCATTCTAACTTTTTTATTGCAAAATAACAAAAGATGCAATATTTCAATATGTTTTCTAACTTTTCTATTCAAAAATATAACAAAATATGCAGCATTCCTATTTGCATTCTAACTTTTTGATTGCAAAATAACAAAAGATGCAATATTTCCATATGTTTTCTAACTTTTCTACTGAAAAATATAACAATATGCATTATTCCTATCTGCATTCTAACTTTTTTATTGCAAAATAACAAAAGATGCAATATTTCAATATGTTTTCTAACTTTTCTACTAAAAAATATAACAATATGCAGTATTCCTATTTACATTCTAACTTTGTTATTGCAAAATAACAAAAGATGCAATATTTCAATATGTTTTCTAACTTTTCTATTCAAAAATATAACAAAATATGCAGCATTCCTATTTGCATTCTAACTTTTTTATTGCAAAATAACAAAAGATGCAATATTTCATTATGTTTTCTAACTTTTCTATTGAAAAATATAACAGTATGCAGCATTCCTATTTGCATTCTAACTTTTTTATTGCAAAATAACAAAAGATGCAATATTTTAATATGTTTTCTAACTTTTCTTTTGAAAAATATAACAATATGCAGTATTCCTATTTGCATTCTAACTTTTTTATTGCAAAATAACAAAAGATGCAATATTTCAATATGTTTTCTAACTTTTCTATTGAAAAATATAACATTATGCAGCATTCCTATTTGCATTCTAACTTTGTTATTGCAAAATAACAAAAGATGCAATATTTCAATATGTTTTCTAACTTTTCTACTGAAAAATATAACAATATGCAGTATTCCTATTTGCATTCTAACTTTTTGATTGCAAAATAACAAAAGATGCAATATTTCAATATGTTTTCTAAATTTTCTTTTGAAAAATATAACAATAAACAGTATTCCTATTTGCATTCTTTTTTATTGCAAAATAACAAAAGATGCAATATTTCAATATGTTTTCTAAATTTTCTCCAGAAAAATATAACAATATGCAGCATTCCTATTTGCATTCTAACTTTTTTATTGCAAAATAACAAAAGATGCAATATTTCAATATGTTTTCTAACTTTTCTATTGAAAAATATAACAATATGCAGTATTCCTATTTGCATTCTAACTTTTTGATTGCAAAGTAACAAAAGATGCAATATTTCAATATGTTTTCTAACTTTTCTATTGTAAAAATACCAAAATATGCAGCATTCCTATTTGCATTCTAACTTTTTTATTGCAAAATAACAAAAGATGCAATATTTCAATAAGTTTTCTAAATTTCTATTGAAAAATATAACAAAATATACAGCATTCCTATTTACATTGTAACTTTTTTATTGAAAAATAACAAAAGATGCAATATTTCAATATGTTTTCTAACTTTTCTATTGAAAAAAAAAACAAAATATGCAGCATTCCTACTTGCATTCTAACTTTTTATTGCAAAATAACAAAACATGCAATATTTCAATATGTTTTCTAACTTTTCTATTGAAAAATATAACAAAATATGAAGCATTCCTATTTGCATTCTAACTTTTTTATTGCAAAATAACAAAAGATGCAATATTTCAATATGTTTTCTAACTTTTCTATTCAAAAATATAACAAAATATGCAGCATTCCTATTTGCATTCTAACTTTTTGATTGCAAAATAACAAAAGATGCAATATTTCCATATGTTTTCTAACTTTTCTACTGAAAAATATAACAATATGCAGTATTCCTATTTGCATTCTAACTTTTTTATTGCAAAATAACAAAAGATGCAATATTTCAATATGTTTTCTAACTTTTCTACTAAAAAATATAACAATATGCAGTATTCCTATTTACATTCTAACTTTGTTATTGCAAAATAACAAAAGATGCAATATTTCAATATGTTTTCTAACTTTTCTATTCAAAAATATAACAAAATATGCATCATTCCTATTTGCATTCTAACTTTTTTATTGCAAAATAACAAAAGATGCAATATTTCATTATGTTTTCTAACTTTTCTATTGAAAAATATAACAGTATGCAGCATTCCTATTTGCATTCTAACTTTTTTATTGCAAAATAACAAAAGATGCAATATTTTAATATGTTTTCTAACTTTTCTTTTGAAAAATATAACAATATGCAGTATTCCTATTTGCATTCTAACTTTTTTATTGCAAAATAACAAAAGATGCAATATTTCAATATGTTTTCTAACTTTTCTATTGAAAAATATAACATTATGCAGCATTCCTATTTGCATTCTAACTTTGTTATTGCAAAATAACAAAAGATGCAATATTTCAATATGTTTTCTAACTTTTCTACTGAAAAATATAACAATATGCAGTATTCCTATTTGCATTCTAACTATTTGATTGCAAAATAACAAAAGATGCAATATTTCAATATGTTTTCTAAATTTTCTTTTGAAAAATATAACAATAAACAGTATTCCTATTTGCATTCTTTTTTATTGCAAAATAACAAAAGATGCAATATTTCAATATGTTTTCTAAATTTTCTCCAGAAAAATATAACAATATGCAGCATTCCTATTTGCATTCTAACTTTTTTATTGCAAAATAACAAAAGATGCAATATTTCAATATGTTTTCTAACTTTTCTATTGAAAAATATAACAATATGCAGTATTCCTATTTGCATTCTAACTTTTTGATTGCAAAGTAACAAAAGATGCAATATTTCAATATGTTTTCTAACTTTTCTATTGTAAAAATACCAAAATATGCAGCATTCCTCTTTGCATTCTAACTTTTTTATTGCAAAATAACAAAAGATGCAATATTTCAATAAGTTTTCTAAATTTCTATTGAAAAATATAACAAAATATACAGCATTCCTCTTTACATTGTAACTTTTTTATTGAAAAATAACAAAAGATGCAATATTTCAATATGTTTTCTAACTTTTCTATTGAAAAAAAAACAAAATATGCAGCATTCCTACTTGCATTCTAACTTTTTATTGCAAAATAACAAAACATGCAATATTTCAATATGTTTTCTAACTTTTCTATTGAAAAATATAACAAAATATGAAGCATTCCTATTTGCATTCTAACTTTTTTATTGCAAAATAACAAAAGATGCAATATTTCAATATGTTTTCTAAATTTCTATTGAATAATACCAAAATATGCAGCATTCCTATTTGCATTCTAACTTTTTTATTGCAAAATAACAAAAGATGCAATATTTCAATATGTTTTCTAACTTTTCTATTCAAAAATATAACAAAATATGCAGCATTCCTATTTGCATTCTAACTTTTTTATTGCAAAGTAACAAAAGATGCAATATTTCAATATGTTTTCTAACTTTTCTATTGAAAAATATAACATTATGCAGCATTCCTATTTGCATTCTAACTTTGTTATTGCAAAATAACAAAAGATGCAATATTTCAATATGTTTTCTAACTTTTCTACTGAAAAATATAACAATATGCAGTATTCCTATTTGCATTCTAACTTTTTTATTGCAAAATAACAAAAGATGCAATATTTCAATATGTTTTCTAACTTTTCTATTGAAAAATATAACAATATGCAGTATTCCTATTTGCATTCTAACTTTTTGATTGCAAAGTAACAAAAGATGCAATATTTCAATATGTTTTCTAACTTTTCTATTGTAAAAATACCAAAATATGCAGCATTCCTATTTGCATTCTAACTTTTTTATTGCAAAATAACAAAAGATGCAATATTTCAATAAGTTTTCTAACTTTTCTATTGAAAAATATTACAAAATATACAGCATTCCTATTTGCATTGTAACTTTTTTATTGAAAAATAACAAAAGATGCAATATTTCAATATGTTTTCTAACTTTTCTATTGAAAAAAAAACAAAATATGCAGCATTCCTACTTGCATTCTAACTTTTTATTGCAAAATAACAAAACATGCAATATTTCAATATGTTTTCTAACTTTTCTATTGAAAAATATAACAAAATATGAAGCATTCCTATTTGCATTCTAACTTTTTTATTGCAAAATAACAAAAGATGCAATATTTCAATATGTTTTCTAAATTTCTATTGAATAATACCAAAATATGCAGCATTCCTATTTGCATTCTAACTTTTTTATTGCAAAATAACAAAAGATGCAATATTTCAATATGTTTTCTAACTTTTCTATTCAAAAATATAACAAAATATGCAGCATTCCTATTTGCATTCTAACTTTTTGATTGCAAAATAACAAAAGATGCAATATTTCCATATGTTTTCTAACTTTTCTACTGAAAAATATAACAATATGCAGTATTGCTATTTGCATTCTAACTTTTTTATTGCAAAATAACAAAAGATGCAATATTTCAATATGTTTTCTAACTTTTCTACTAAAAAATATAACAATATGCAGTATTCCTATTTGCATTCTAACTTTGTTATTGCAAAATAACAAAAGATGCAATATTTCAATATGTTTTCTAACTTTTCTATTCAAAAATATAACAAAATATGCAGCATTCCTATTTGCATTCTAACTTTTTTATTGCAAAATAACAAAAGATGCAATATTTCATTATGTTTTCTAACTTTTCTATTGAAAAATATAACAGTATGCAGCATTCCTATTTGCATTCTAACTTTTTTATTGCAAAATAACAAAAGATGCAATATTTTAATATGTTTTCTAACTTTTCTTTTGAAAAATATAACAATATGCAGTATTCCTATTTGCATTCTAACTTTTTTATTGCAAAATAACAAAAGATGCAATATTTCAATATGTTTTCTAACTTTTCTATTGAAAAATATAACATTATGCAGCATTCCTATTTGCATTCTAACTTTGTTATTGCAAAATAACAAAAGATGCAATATTTCAATATGTTTTCTAACTTTTCTACTGAAAAATATAACAATATGCAGTATTCCTATTTGCATTCTAACTTTTTGATTGCAAAATAACAAAAGATGCAATATTTCAATATGTTTTCTAACTTTTCTATTGAAAAATATAACAATATGCAGTATTCCTATTTGCATTCTAACTTTTTGATTGCAAAGTAACAAAAGATGCAATATTTCAATATGTTTTCTAACTTTTCTATTGTAAAAATACCAAAATATGCAGCATTCCTATTTGCATTCTAACTTTTTTATTGCAAAATAACAAAAGATGCAATATTTCAATAAGTTTTCTAAATTTCTATTGAAAAATATAACAAAATATACAGCATTCCTATTTACATTGTAACTTTTTTATTGAAAAATAACAAAAGATGCAATATTTCAATATGTTTTCTAACTTTTCTATTGAAAAAAAAAACAAAATATGCAGCATTCCTACTTGCATTCTAACTTTTTATTGCAAAATAACAAAACATGCAATATTTCAATATGTTTTCTAACTTTTCTATTGAAAAATATAACAAAATATGAAGCATTCCTATTTGCATTCTAACTTTTTTATTGCAAAATAACAAAAGATGCAATATTTCAATATGTTTTCTAAATTTCTATTGAATAATACCAAAATATGCAGCATTCCTATTTGCATTCTAACTTTTTTATTGCAAAATAACAAAAGATGCAATATTTCAATATGTTTTCTAACTTTTCTATTCAAAAATATAACAAAATATGCAGCATTCCTATTTGCATTCTAACTTTTTGATTGCAAAATAACAAAAGATGCAATATTTCCATATGTTTTCTAACTTTTCTACTGAAAAATATAACAATATGCAGTATTCCTATTTGCATTCTAACTTTTTTATTGCAAAATAACAAAAGATGCAATATTTCAATATGTTTTCTAACTTTTCTACTAAAAAATATAACAATATGCAGTATTCCTATTTACATTCTAACTTTGTTATTGCAAAATAACAAAAGATGCAATATTTCAATATGTTTTCTAAATTTTCTATTCAAAAATATAACAAAATATGCAGCATTCCTATTTGCATTCTAACTTTTTTATTGCAAAATAACAAAAGATGCAATATTTCATTATGTTTTCTAACTTTTCTATTGAAAAATATAACAGTATGCAGCATTCCTATTTGCATTCTAACTTTTTTATTGCAAAATAACAAAAGATGCAATATTTTAATATGTTTTCTAACTTTTCTTTTGAAAAATATAACAATATGCAGTATTCCTATTTGCATTCTAACTTTTTTATTGCAAAATAACAAAAGATGCAATATTTCAATATGTTTTCTAACTTTTCTATTGAAAAATATAACATTATGCAGCATTCCTATTTGCATTCTAACTTTGTTATTGCAAAATAACAAAAGATGCAATATTTCAATATGTTTTCTAACTTTTCTACTGAAAAATATAACAATATGCAGTATTCCTATTTGCATTCTAACTATTTGATTGCAAAATAACAAAAGATGCAATATTTCAATATGTTTTCTAAATTTTCTTTTGAAAAATATAACAATAAACAGTATTCCTATTTGCATTCTTTTTTATTGCAAAATAACAAAAGATGCAATATTTCAATATGTTTTCTAAATTTTCTCCAGAAAAATATAACAATATGCAGCATTCCTATTTGCATTCTAACTTTTTTATTGCAAAATAACAAAAGATGCAATATTTCAATATGTTTTCTAACTTTTCTATTGAAAAATATAACAATATGCAGTATTCCTATTTGCATTCTAACTTTTTGATTGCAAAGTAACAAAAGATGCAATATTTCAATATGTTTTCTAACTTTTCTATTGTAAAAATACCAAAATATGCAGCATTCCTATTTGCATTCTAACTTTTTTATTGCAAAATAACAAAAGATGCAATATTTCAATAAGTTTTCTAAATTTCTATTGAAAAATATAACAAAATATACAGCATTCCTATTTACATTGTAACTTTTTTATTGAAAAATAACAAAAGATGCAATATTTCAATATGTTTTCTAACTTTTCTATTGAAAAAAAAACAAAATATGCAGCATTCCTACTTGCATTCTAACTTTTTATTGCAAAATAACAAAACATGCAATATTTCAATATGTTTTCTAACTTTTCTATTGAAAAATATAACAAAATATGAAGCATTCCTATTTGCATTCTAACTTTTTTATTGCAAAATAACAAAAGATGCAATATTTCAATATGTTTTCTAAATTTCTATTGAATAATACCAAAATATGCAGCATTCCTATTTGCATTCTAACTTTTTTATTGCAAAATAACAAAAGATGCAATATTTCAATATGTTTTCTAACTTTTCTATTCAAAAATATAACAAAATATGCAGCATTCCTATTTGCATTCTAACTTTTTTATTGCAAAGTAACAAAAGATGCAATATTTCAATATGTTTTCTAACTTTTCTATTGAAAAATATAACATTATGCAGCATTCCTATTTGCATTCTAACTTTGTTATTGCAAAATAACAAAAGATGCAATATTTCAATATGTTTTCTAACTTTTCTACTGAAAAATATAACAATATGCAGTATTCCTATTTGCATTCTAACTTTTTTATTGCAAAATAACAAAAGATGCAATATTTCAATATGTTTTCTAACTTTTCTATTGAAAAATATAACAATATGCAGTATTCCTATTTGCATTCTAACTTTTTGATTGCAAAGTAACAAAAGATGCAATATTTCAATATGTTTTCTAACTTTTCTATTGTAAAAATACCAAAATATGCAGCATTCCTATTTGCATTCTAACTTTTTTATTGCAAAATAACAAAAGATGCAATATTTCAATAAGTTTTCTAACTTTTCTATTGAAAAATATTACAAAATATACAGCATTCCTATTTGCATTGTAACTTTTTTATTGAAAAATAACAAAAGATGCAATATTTCAATATGTTTTCTAACTTTTCTATTGAAAAAAAAACAAAATATGCAGCATTCCTACTTGCATTCTAACTTTTTATTGCAAAATAACAAAACATGCAATATTTCAATATGTTTTCTAACTTTTCTATTGAAAAATATAACAAAATATGAAGCATTCCTATTTGCATTCTAACTTTTTTATTGCAAAATAACAAAAGATGCAATATTTCAATATGTTTTCTAAATTTCTATTGAATAATACCAAAATATGCAGCATTCCTATTTGCATTCTAACTTTTTTATTGCAAAATAACAAAAGATGCAATATTTCAATATGTTTTCTAACTTTTCTACTAAAAAATATAACAATATGCAGTATTCCTATTTGCATTCTAACTTTGTTATTGCAAAATAACAAAAGATGCAATATTTCAATATGTTTTCTAACTTTTCTATTCAAAAATATAACAAAATATGCAGCATTCCTATTTGCATTCTAACTTTTTTATTGCAAAATAACAAAAGATGCAATATTTCATTATGTTTTCTAACTTTTCTATTGAAAAATATAACAGTATGCAGCATTCCTATTTGCATTCTAACTTTTTTATTGCAAAATAACAAAAGATGCAATATTTTAATATGTTTTCTAACTTTTCTTTTGAAAAATATAACAATATGCAGTATTCCTATTTGCATTCTAACTTTTTTATTGCAAAATAACAAAAGATGCAATATTTCAATATGTTTTCTAACTTTTCTATTGAAAAATATAACATTATGCAGCATTCCTATTTGCATTCTAACTTTGTTATTGCAAAATAACAAAAGATGCAATATTTCAATATGTTTTCTAACTTTTCTACTGAAAAATATAACAATATGCAGTATTCCTATTTGCATTCTAACTTTTTGATTGCAAAATAACAAAAGATGCAATATTTCAATATGTTTTCTAACTTTTCTACTGAAAAATATAACAATATGCAGTATTCCTATTTGCATTCTAACTTTTTTATTGCAAAATAACAAAAGATGCAATATTTCAATATGTTTTCTAAATTTTCTTTTGAAAAATATAACAGTAAGCAGTATTCCTATTTGCATTCTAACTTTTTGATTGCAAAATAACAAAAGATGCAATATTTCAATATGTTTTCTAACTTTTCTACTGAAAAATATAACAATATGCAGTATTCCTATTTGCATTCTAACTTTTTTATTGCAAAATAACAAAAGATGCAATATTTCAATATGTTTTCTAAATTTTCTTTTGAAAAATATAACAATAAGCAGTATTCCTATTTGCATTCTAACTTTTTGATTGCAAAATAACAAAAGATGCAATATTTCAATATGTTTTCTAACTTTTCTACTGAAAAATATAACAATATGCAGTATTCCTATTTGCATTCTAACTTTTTTATTGCAAAATAACAAAAGATGCAATATTTCAATATGTTTTCTAAATTTTCTTTTGAAAAATATAACAATAAGCAGTATTCCTATTTGCATTCTAACTTTTTGATTGCAAAATAACAAAAGATGCAATATTTCAATATGATTTCTAACTTTTCTATTGAAAAATATAACAATATGCAGTATTCCTATTTGCATTCTAACTTTTTTATTGCAAAGTAACAAAAGATGCAATATTTCAATATGTTTTCTAACTTTTCTATTGAAAAAAAAACAAAATATGCAGCATTCCTACTTGCATTCTAACTTTTTATTGCAAAATAACAAAACATGCAATATTTCAATATGTTTTCTAACTTTTCTATTGAAAAATATAACAAAATATGAAGCATTCCTATTTGCATTCTAACTTTTTTATTGCAAAATAACAAAAGATGCAATATTTCAATATGTTTTCAAAATTTCTATTGAATAATACCAAAATATGCAGCATTCCTATTTGCATTCTAACTTTGTTATTGCAA
The DNA here is from genome assembly GCA_964036315.1 of Acanthosepion esculentum. NCBI lineage: Eukaryota > Metazoa > Mollusca > Cephalopoda > Sepiida > Sepiidae > Acanthosepion > Acanthosepion esculentum. Next base: position 63,131,882 of record OZ038479.1, on the reverse strand, counting down.
AATAACAAAAGATGCAATATTTCCATATGTTTTCTAACTTTTCTATTCAAAAATATAATAAAATATGCAGCATTCCTATTTGCATTCTAACTTTTTTATTGCAAAATAACAAAAGATGCAATATTTCATTATGTTTTCTAACTTTTCTATTGAAAAATATAACAGTATGCAGCATTCCTATTTGCATTCTAACTTTTTTATTGCAAAATAACAAAAGATGCAATATTTCAATATGTTTTCTAACTTTTCTTTTGAAAAATATAACAATATGCAGTATTCCTATTTGCATTCTAACTTTTTTATTGCAAAATAACAAAAGATGCAATATTTCAATATGTTTTCTAACTTTTCTATTGAAAAATATAACATTATGCAGCATTCCTATTTGCATTCTAACTTTGTTATTGCAAAATAACAAAAGATGCAATATTTCAATATGTTTTCTAACTTTTCTACTGAAAAATATAACAATATGCAGTATTCCTATTTGCATTCTAACTTTTTTATTGCAAAATAACAAAAGATGCAATATTTCAATATGTTTTCTAAATTTTCTTTTGAAAAATATAACAATAAGCAGTATTCCTATTTGCATTCTAACTTTTTGATTGCAAAATAACAAAAGATGCAATATTTCAATATGTTTTCTAACTTTTCTACTGAAAAATATAACAATATGCAGTATTCCTTTTTGCATTCTAACTTTTTTATTGCAAAATAACAAAAGATGCAATATTTCAATATGTTTTCTAAATTTTCTTTTGAAAAATATAACAATAAGCAGTATTCCTATTTGCATTCTAACTTTTTGATTGCAAAATAACAAAAGATGCAATATTTCAATATGATTTCTAACTTTTCTATTGAAAAATATAACAATATGCAGTATTCCTATTTGCATTCTAACTTTTTTATTGCAAAATAACAAAAGATGCAATATTTCAATGTGTTTTCAAAATTTCTATTGAATAATACCAAAATATGCAGCATTCCTATTTGCATTCTAACTTTGTTATTGCAAAATAACAAAAGATGCAATATTTCCATATGTTTTCTAACTTTTCTATTCAAAAATATAATAAAATATGCAGCATTCCTATTTGCATTCTAACTTTTTTATTGCAAAATAACAAAAGATGCAATATTTCATTATGTTTTCTAACTTTTCTATTGAAAAATATAACAGTATGCAGCATTCCTATTTGCATTCTAACTTTTTTATTGCAAAATAACAAAAGATGCAATATTTCAATATGTTTTCTAACTTTTCTTTTGAAAAATATAACAATATGCAGTATTCCTATTTGCATTCTAACTTTTTTATTGCAAAATAACAAAAGATGCAATATTTCAATATGTTTTCTAACTTTTCTATTGAAAAATATAACATTATGCAGCATTCCTATTTGCATTCTAACTTTGTTATTGCAAAATAACAAAAGATGCAATATTTCAATATGTTTTCTAACTTTTCTACTGAAAAATATAACAATATGCAGTATTCCTATTTGCATTCTAACTTTTTTATTGCAAAATAACAAAAGATGCAATATTTCAATATGTTTTCTAACTTTTCTATTGATAAATACCAAAATATGCAGTATTCCTATTTGCATTCTAACTTTTTTTTGCAAAATAACAAAAGATGCAATATTTCCATATGTTTTCTATCTTTTCTTTTGAAAAATATAACAATATGCAGTATTCCTATTTGCATTCTAACTTATTGATTGCAAAATAACAAAAGAGCAATATTTCAATATGTTTTCTGACTTTTCTACTGAAAAATATAACAATATGCAGTATTCCTATTTGCATTCTAACTTTTTGATTGCAAAATAACAAAAGATGCAATATTTCAATATGTTTTCTAACTTTTCTACTGAAAAATATAACAATATGCAGTATTCTTATTTGCATTCTAACTTTTTTATTGCAAAATAACAAAAGATGCAATATTTCAATATGTTTTCTAACTTTTCTATTGAAAAATATAACAATATGCCGTATTCCTATTTGCATTCTAACTTTTTTATTGCAAAATAACAAAAGATGCAATATTTCAATATGTTTTCTAACTTTTCTTGTGAAAAATATGACAATATGCAGCATTCCTATTTGCATTCTTAATTTTATTGCAAAATAACAAAAGATGCAATATTTCAGTATGTTTTCTAAATTTTCTCCAGAAATATATAACAATATGCAGTATTCCTATTTGCATTCTAACTTTTTTATTGCAAAATAACAAAAGATGCAATATTTCAATATGTTTTCTAAATTTTCTCCAGAAATATATAACAATATGCAGTATTCCAATTTGCATTCTAACTTTTTTATTGCAAAATAACAAAAGATGCAATATTTCAATATGTTTTCTAAATTTTCTATTGAAAAATAAAACAATATGCAGTATTCCTATTTGCATTCTAACTATTTTATTGCAAAATAACAAAAGATGCAATATTTCAATATGTTTTCTAACTTTTCTTTTGAAAAATATAACAATATGCAGTATTCCTATTTGCATTCTAACTTTTTTATTTCAAAATAACAAAAGATGCAATATTTCAATATGTTTTCTAACTTTTCTTTTGAAAAATATAACAATATGCAGCATTCCCGTTTGCATTCTAACTTTTTTATTGCAAAATAACAAAAGATGCAATATTTCAGTATGTTTTCTAAATTTTCTCATGAAATATATAACAATATGCAGTATTCCGATTTGCATTCTAACTTTTTTATTGCAAAATAACAAAAGATGCAATATTTCAATAAGTTTTCTAAATTTTCTCCAGAAATATATAACAATATGCAGTATTCCTATTTGCATTCTAACTTTTTTATTGCAAAATAACAAAAGATGCAATATTTCAATATGTTTTCTAACTTTTCTTTTGAAAAATATAACAATATGCAGTATTCCTATTTGCATTCTAACTTTTTTATTACAAAATAACACAAGATGCAATATTTCAATATGTTTTCTAACTTTTCTACTGAAAAATATAACAATATGCATTATTCCTATTTGCATTCTAACTTTTTTATTGCAAAATAACAAAAGATGCAATATTTCAATATGTTTTCTAACTTTTCTACTGAAAAATATAACAATATGCAGTATTCCTATTTGCATTCTAACTTTTTTATTTCAAAATAACAAAAGATGCAATATTTCAATATGTTTTCTAAATTTTCTTTTGAAAAATATAACAATAAGCAGTATTCCTATTTGCATTCTAACTTTTTGATTGCAAAATAACAAAAGATGCAATATTTCAATATGTTTTCTAACTTTTCTACTGAAAAATATAACAATATGCAGTATTCCTATTTGCATTCTAACTTTTTTATTGCAAAATAACAAAAGATGCAATATTTCAATATGTTTTCTAAATTTTCTTTTGAAAAATATAATAATAAGCAGTATTCTTATTTGCATTCTAACTTTTTGATTGCAAAATAACAAAAGATGCAATATTTCAATATGATTTCTAACTTTTCTATTGAAAAATATAACAATATGCAGTATTCCTATTTGCATTCTAACTTTTTTATTGCAAAGTAACAAAAGATGCAATATTTCAATATGTTTTCTAACTTTTCTATTGAAAAAAAAACAAAATATGCAGCATTCCTACTTGCATTCTAACTTTTTATTGCAAAATAACAAAACATGCAATATTTCAATATGTTTTCTAACTTTTCTATTGAAAAATATAACAAAATATGAAGCATTCCTATTTGCATTCTAACTTTTTTATTGCAAAATAACAAAAGATGCAATATTTCAATATGTTTTCAAAATTTCTATTGAATAATACCAAAATATGCAGCATTCCTATTTGCATTCTAACTTTTTTATTGCAAAATAACAAAAGATGCAATATTTCCATATGTTTTCTAACTTTTCTATTCAAAAATATAATAAAATATGCAGCATTCCTATTTGCATTCTAACTTTTTTATTGCAAAATAATAAAAGATGCAATATTTCATTATGTTTTCTAACTTTTCTATTGAAAAATATAACAGTATGCAGCATTCCTATTTGCATTCTAACTTTTTTATTGCAAAATAACAAAAGATGCAATATTTCAATATGTTTTCTAACTTTTCTTTTGAAAAATATAACAATATGCAGTATTCCTATTTGCATTCTAACTTTTTTATTGCAAAATAACAAAAGATGCAATATTTCAATATGTTTTCTAACTTTTCTATTGAAAAATATAACATTATGCAGCATTCCTATTTGCATTCTAACTTTGTTATTGCAAAATAACAAAAGATGCAATATTTCAATATGTTTTCTAACTTTTCTACTGAAAAATATAACAATATGCAGTATTCCTATTTGCATTCTAACTTTTTTATTGCAAAATAACAAAAGATGCAATATTTCAATATGTTTTCTAACTTTTCTATTGATAAATACCAAAATATGCAGTATTCCTATTTGCATTCTAACTTTTTTTTGCAAAATAACAAAAGATGCAATATTTCCATATGTTTTCTATCTTTTCTTTTGAAAAATATAACAATATGCAGTATTCCTATTTGCATTCTAACTTTTTGATTGCAAAATAACAAAAGATGCAATATTTCAATATGTTTTCTAACTTTTCTACTGAAAAATATAACAATATGCAGTATTCCTATTTGCATTCTAACTTTTTGATTGCAAAATAACAAAAGATGCAATATTTCAATATGTTTTCTAACTTTTCTACTGAAAAATATAACAATATGCAGTATTCTTATTTGCATTCTAACTTTTTTATTGCAAAATAACAAAAGATGCAATATTTCAATATGTTTTCTAACTTTTCTATTGAAAAATATAACAATATGCCGTATTCCTATTTGCATTCTAACTTTTTTATTGCAAAATAACAAAAGATGCAATATTTCAATATGTTTTCTAAATTTCTATTGAATAATACCAAAATATGCAGCATTCCTATTTGCATTCTATCTTTTTTATTACAAAATAACAAAAGATGCAATATTTCAATATGTTTTCTAACTTTTCTTGTGATAAATATGACAATATGCAGCATTCCTATTTGCATTCTTAATTTTATTGCAAAATAACAAAAGATGCAATATTTCAGTATGTTTTCTAAATTTTCTCCAGAAATATATAACAATATGCAGTATTCCTATTTGCATTCTAACTTTTTTATTGCAAAATAACAAAAGATGCAATATTTCAATATGTTTTCTAAATTTTCTCCAGAAATATATAACAATATGCAGTATTCCAATTTGCATTCTAACTTTTTTATTGCAAAATAACAAAAGATGTAATATTTCAATATGTTTTCTAAATTTTCTATTGAAAAATATAACAATATGCAGTATTCCTATTTGCATTCTATTTTATTGCAAAATAACAAAAGATGCAATATTTCAATATGTTTTCTAACTTTTCTTTTGAAAAATATAACAATATACAGTATTCCTATTTGCATTCTAACTTTTTTATTTCAAAATAACAAAAGATGCAATATTTCAATATGTTTTCTAACTTTTCTTTTGAAAAATATAACAATATGCAGCATTCCCGTTTGCATTCTAACTTTTTTATTGCAAAATAACAAAAGATGCAATATTTCAGTATGTTTTCTAAATTTTCTCATGAAATATATAACAATATGCAGTATTCCGATTTGCATTCTAACTTTTTTATTGCAAAATAACAAAAGATGCAATATTTCAATAAGTTTTCTAAATTTTCTCCAGAAATATATAACAATATGCAGTATTCCTATTTGCATTCTAACTTTTTTATTGCAAAATAACAAAAGATGCAATATTTCAATATGTTTTCTAACTTTTCTTTTGAAAAATATAACAATATGCAGTATTCCTATTTGCATTCTAACTTTTTTATTACAAAATAACACAAGATGCAATATTTCAATATGTTTTCTAACTTTTCTACTGAAAAATATAACAATATGCATTATTCCTATTTGCATTCTAACTTTTTTATTGCAAAATAACAAAAGATGCAATATTTCAATATGTTTTCTAACTTTTCTATTGATAAATATAACAATATGCAGCATTCCTATTTGCATTCTAACTTTGTTATTGCAAAATAGCAAAAGATGCAATATTTCAATATGTTTTCTAATTTTCTATTGAAAAAAAAAACAAAATATGCAGCATTCCTATTTGCATTCTAACTTTTATTATTGCAAAATAAAAAAAGATGCAATATTTCAATATGTTTTCTAACTTTTCTATTGATAAATATAACAATATGCAGCATTCCTATTTGCATTCTAACTTTTTTATTGCAAAATAACAAAAGATGCAATATTTCAATATGTTTTCTAACTTTTCTATTGATAAATATAACAATATGCCGCATTCCTATTTGCATTCTAACTTTGTTATTGCAAAATAACAAAAGATGCAATATTTCAATATGTTTTCTAACTTTTCTACTGAAAAATATAACAATATGCAGTATTCCTATTTGCATTCTAACTTTTTTATTGCAAAATAACAAAAGATGCAATATTTCAATATGTTTTCTAAATTTTCTTTTGAAAAATATAATAATAAGCAGTATTCTTATTTGCATTCTAACTTTTTGATTGCAAAATAACAAAAGATGCAATATTTCAATATGATTTCTAACTTTTCTATTGAAAAATATAACAATATGCAGTATTCCTATTTGCATTCTAACTTTTTTATTGCAAAGTAACAAAAGATGCAATATTTCAATATGTTTTCTAACTTTTCTATTGAAAAAAAAACAAAATATGCAGCATTCCTACTTGCATTCTAACTTTTTATTGCAAAATAACAAAACATGCAATATTTCAATATGTTTTCTAACTTTTCTATTGAAAAATATAACAAAATATGAAGCATTCCTATTTGCATTCTAACTTTTTTATTGCAAAATAACAAAAGATGCAATATTTCAATATGTTTTCAAAATTTCTATTGAATAATACCAAAATATGCAGCATTCCTATTTGCATTCTAACTTTTTTATTGCAAAATAACAAAAGATGCAATATTTCCATATGTTTTCTAACTTTTCTATTCAAAAATATAATAAAATATGCAGCATTCCTATTTGCATTCTAACTTTTTTATTGCAAAATAACAAAAGATGCAATATTTCATTATGTTTTCTAACTTTTCTATTGAAAAATATAACAGTATGCAGCATTCCTATTTGCATTCTAACTTTTTTATTGCAAAATAACAAAAGATGCAATATTTCAATATGTTTTCTAACTTTTCTTTTGAAAAATATAACAATATGCAGTATTCCTATTTGCATTCTAACTTTTTTATTGCAAAATAACAAAAGATGCAATATTTCAATATGTTTTCTAACTTTTCTATTGAAAAATATAACATTATGCAGCATTCCTATTTGCATTCTAACTTTGTTATTGCAAAATAACAAAAGATGCAATATTTCAATATGTTTTCTAACTTTTCTACTGAAAAATATAACAATATGCAGTATTCCTATTTGCATTCTAACTTTTTTATTGCAAAATAACAAAAGATGCAATATTTCAATATGTTTTCTAACTTTTCTATTGATAAATACCAAAATATGCAGTATTCCTATTTGCATTCTAACTTTTTTTTGCAAAATAACAAAAGATGCAATATTTCCATATGTTTTCTATCTTTTCTTTTGAAAAATATAACAATATGCAGTATTCCTATTTGCATTCTAACTTTTTGATTGCAAAATAACAAAAGATGCAATATTTCAATATGTTTTCTAACTTTTCTACTGAAAAATATAACAATATGCAGTATTCCTATTTGCATTCTAACTTTTTGATTGCAAAATAACAAAAGATGCAATATTTCAATATGTTTTCTAACTTTTCTACTGAAAAATATAACAATATGCAGTATTCTTATTTGCATTCTAACTTTTTTATTGCAAAATAACAAAAGATGCAATATTTCAATATGTTTTCTAACTTTTCTATTGAAAAATATAACAATATGCCGTATTCCTATTTGCATTCTAACTTTTTTATTGCAAAATAACAAAAGATGCAATATTTCAATATGTTTTCTAAATTTCTATTGAATAATACCAAAATATGCAGCATTCCTATTTGCATTCTATCTTTTTTATTGCAAAATAACAAAAGATGCAATATTTCAATATGTTTTCTAACTTTTCTTGTGATAAATATGACAATATGCAGCATTCCTATTTGCATTCTTAATTTTATTGCAAAATAACAAAAGATGCAATATTTCAGTATGTTTTCTAAATTTTCTCCAGAAATATATAACAATATGCAGTATTCCTATTTGCATTCTAACTTTTTTATTGCAAAATAACAAAAGATGCAATATTTCAATATGTTTTCTAACTTTTCTATTGATAAATATAACAATATGCAGCATTCCTATTTGCATTCTAACTTTGTTATTGCAAAATAGCAAAAGATGCAATATTTCAATATGTTTTCTAATTTTCTATTGAAAAAAAAAACAAAATATGCAGCATTCCTATTTGCATTCTAACTTTTATTATTGCAAAATAAAAAAAGATGCAATATTTCAATATGTTTTCTAACTTTTCTATTGATAAATATAACAATATGCAGCATTCCTATTTGCATTCTAACTTTTTTATTGCAAAATAACAAAAGATGCAATATTTCAATATGTTTTCTAACTTTTCTATTGATAAATATAACAATATGCCGCATTCCTATTTGCATTCTAACTTTGTTATTGCAAAATAACAAAAGATGCAATATTTCAATATGTTTTCTAACTTTTCTACTGAAAAATATAACAATATGCAGTATTCCTATTTGCATTCTAACTTTTTTATTGCAAAAAAACAAAAGATGCAATATTTCAATATGTTTTCTAAATTTTCTTTTGAAAAATATAATAATAAGCAGTATTCTTATTTGCATTCTAACTTTTTGATTGCAAAATAACAAAAGATGCAATATTTCAATATGATTTCTAACTTTTCTATTGAAAAATATAACAATATGCAGTATTCCTATTTGCATTCTAACTTTTTTATTGCAAAGTAACAAAAGATGCAATATTTCAATATGTTTTCTAACTTTTCTATTGAAAAAAAAACAAAATATGCAGCATTCCTACTTGCATTCTAACTTTTTATTGCAAAATAACAAAACATGCAATATTTCAATATGTTTTCTAACTTTTCTATTGAAAAATATAACAAAATATGAAGCATTCCTATTTGCATTCTAACTTTTTTATTGCAAAATAACAAAAGATGCAATATTTCAATATGTTTTCAAAATTTCTATTGAATAATACCAAAATATGCAGCATTCCTATTTGCATTCTAACTTTTTTATTGCAAAATAACAAAAGATGCAATATTTCCATATGTTTTCTAACTTTTCTATTCAAAAATATAATAAAATATGCAGCATTCCTATTTGCATTCTAACTTTTTTATTGCAAAATAACAAAAGATGCAATATTTCATTATGTTTTCTAACTTTTCTATTGAAAAATATAACAGTATGCAGCATTCCTATTTGCATTCTAACTTTTTTATTGCAAAATAACAAAAGATGCAATATTTCAATATGTTTTCTAACTTTTCTTTTGAAAAATATAACAATATGCAGTATTCCTATTTGCATTCTAACTTTTTTATTGCAAAATAACAAAAGATGCAATATTTCAATATGTTTTCTAACTTTTCTATTGAAAAATATAACATTATGCAGCATTCCTATTTGCATTCTAACTTTGTTATTGCAAAATAACAAAAGATGCAATATTTCAATATGTTTTCTAACTTTTCTACTGAAAAATATAACAATATGCAGTATTCCTATTTGCATTCTAACTTTTTTATTGCAAAATAACAAAAGATGCAATATTTCAATATGTTTTCTAACTTTTCTATTGATAAATACCAAAATATGCAGTATTCCTATTTGCATTCTAACTTTTTTTTGCAAAATAACAAAAGATGCAATATTTCCATATGTTTTCTATCTTTTCTTTTGAAAAATATAACAATATGCAGTATTCCTATTTGCATTCTAACTTTTTGATTGCAAAATAACAAAAGATGCAATATTTCAATATGTTTTCTAACTTTTCTACTGAAAAATATAACAATATGCAGTATTCCTATTTGCATTCTAACTTTTTGATTGCAAAATAACAAAAGATGCAATATTTCAATATGTTTTCTAACTTTTCTACTGAAAAATATAACAATATGCAGTATTCTTATTTGCATTCTAACTTTTTTATTGCAAAATAACAAAAGATGCAATATTTCAATATGTTTTCTAACTTTTCTATTGAAAAATATAACAATATGCCGTATTCCTATTTGCATTCTAACTTTTTTATTGCAAAATAACAAAAGATGCAATATTTCAATATGTTTTCTAAATTTCTATTGAATAATACCAAAATATGCAGCATTCCTATTTGCATTCTATCTTTTTTATTGCAAAATAACAAAAGATGCAATATTTCAATATGTTTTCTAACTTTTCTTGTGATAAATATGACAATATGCAGCATTCCTATTTGCATTCTTAATTTTATTGCAAAATAACAAAAGATGCAATATTTCAGTATGTTTTCTAAATTTTCTCCAGAAATATATAACAATATGCAGTATTCCTATTTGCATTCTAACTTTTTTATTGCAAAATAACAAAAGATGCAATATTTCAATATGTTTTCTAAATTTTCTCCAGAAATATATAACAATATGCAGTATTCCAATTTGCATTCTAACTTTTTTATTGCAAAATAACAAAAGATGTAATATTTCAATATGTTTTCTAAATTTTCTATTGAAAAATATAACAATATGCAGTATTCCTATTTGCATTCTATTTTATTGCAAAATAACAAAAGATGCAATATTTCAATATGTTTTCTAACTTTTCTTTTGAAAAATATAACAATATGCAGTATTCCTATTTGCATTCTAACTTTTTTATTTCAAAATAACAAAAGATGCAATATTTCAATATGTTTTCTAACTTTTCTTTTGAAAAATATAACAATATGCAGCATTCCCGTTTGCATTCTAACTTTTTTATTGCAAAATAACAAAAGATGCAATATTTCAGTATGTTTTCTAAATTTTCTCATGAAATATATAACAATATGCAGTATTCCGATTTGCATTCTAACTTTTTTATTGCAAAATAACAAAAGATGCAATATTTCAATAAGTTTTCTAAATTTTCTCCAGAAATATATAACAATATGCAGTATTCCTATTTGCATTCTAACTTTTTTATTGCAAAATAACAAAAGATGCAATATTTCAATATGTTTTCTAACTTTTCTTTTGAAAAATATAACAATATGCAGTATTCCTATTTGCATTCTAACTTTTTTATTACAAAATAACACAAGATGCAATATTTCAATATGTTTTCTAACTTTTCTACTGAAAAATATAACAATATGCATTATTCCTATTTGCATTCTAACTTTTTTATTGCAAAATAACAAAAGATGCAATATTTCAATATGTTTTCTAACTTTTCTATTGATAAATATAACAATATGCAGCATTCCTATTTGCATTCTAACTTTGTTATTGCAAAATAGCAAAAGATGCAATATTTCAATATGTTTTCTAATTTTCTATTGAAAAAAAAAACAAAATATGCAGCATTCCTATTTGCATTCTAACTTTTATTATTGCAAAATAAAAAAAGATGCAATATTTCAATATGTTTTCTAACTTTTCTATTGATAAATATAACAATATGCAGCATTCCTATTTGCATTCTAACTTTTTTATTGCAAAATATCAAAAGATGCAATATTTCAATATGTTTTCTAACTTTTCTATTGATAAATATAACAATATGCCGCATTCCTATTTGCATTCTAACTTTGTTATTGCAAAATAACAAAAGATGCAATATTTCAATACGTTTTCTAAATTTTCTATTGAAAAAAAAACAAAATATGCAGCATTCCTATTTGCATTCTAACTTTTTGATTGCAAAATAACAAAAGATGCATTATTTCAATATGTTTTCTAACTTTTTTACTGAAAAATATAACAATATGCAGCATTCCTATTTGCATTCTAACTTTTTTATTGCAAAATAACAAAAGATGCAATATTTCAATATGTTTTCTAACTTTTCTATTGAAAAATATAACAATATGCCGTATTCCTATTTGCATTCTAACTTTTTTATTGCAAAATAACAAAAGATGCAATATTTCAATATGTTTTCTAACTTTTCTATTGAAAAATATAACAATATGCCGTATTCCTATTTGCATTCTAACTTTTTTATTGCAAAATAACAAAAGATGCAATATTTCAATATGTTTTCTAAATTTCTATTGAATAATACCAAAATATGCAGCATTCCTATTTGCATTCTAACTTTTTTATTGCAAAATAACAAAAGATGCAATATTTCAATATGTTTTCTAACTTTTCTATTGAAAAATATAACAATATGCAGCATTCCTATTTGCATTCTAACTTTTTTATTGCAAAATAACAAAAGATGCAATATTTCAATATGTTTTCTAACTTTTCTATTCAAAATATAACAAAATATGCAGCATTCCTATTTGCATTCTAACTTTTTTATTGCAAAATATCAATAGATGCAATATTTCAACATGTTTTCTAACTTTTCTATTGAATAATACCAAAATATGCAGCATTCCTATTTGCATTCTATCTTTTTTATTGCAAAATAACATAAGATGCAATATTTCAATATGTTTTCTAACTTTTCTATTGAAAAAAAAACAAAATATGCAACATTCCTATTTGCATTCTAACTTTTTTATTGCAGAATAACAAAAGATGCAATATTTCTATATGTTTTCTAACTTTTCTATTGAAAAATATAACAATATGCAGCATTCCTATTTGCATTGTAACTTTTTTATTGCAAAATAACAAAAGATGCAATATTTCAATATGTTTTCTAACTTTTCTATTGAAAAATATAACAATATGCAGTATTCCTATTTGCATTCTAACATTTTTATTGCAAAATACAAAAGATGCAATATTTCAATATGTTTTCTAACTTTTCTTTTGAAAAATATGACAATATGCAGCATTCCTATTTGCATTCTTAATTTTATTGCAAAATAACAAAAGATGCAATATTTCAGTATGTTTTCTAAATTTTCTCCAGAAATATATAACAATATGCAGTATTCCTATTTGCATTCTAACTTTTTTATTGCAAAATAACAAAAGATGCAATATTTCAATATGTTTTCTAAATTTTCTCCAGAAATATATAACAATATGCAGTATTCCAATTTGCATTCTAACTTTTTTCTTGCAAAATAACAAAAGATGCAATATTTCAATATGTTTTCTAACTTTTCTTTTGAAAAATATAACAATATACAGTATTCCTATTTGCATTCTAACTTTTATATTGCAAAATAACAAAAGATGCAATATTTCAATATGTTTTCTAACTTTTCTATTGATAAATATAACAATATGCCGCATTCCTATTTGCATTCTAACTTTGTTATTGCAAAATAACAAAAGATGCAATATTTCAATACGTTTTCTAAATTTTCTATTGAAAAAAAAACAAAATATGCAGCATTCCTATTTGCATTCTAACTTTTTGATTGGAAAATAACAAAAGATGCATTATTTCAATATGTTTTCTAACTTTTTTACTGAAAAATATAACAATATGCAGCATTCCTATTTGCATTCTAACTTTTTTATTGCAAAATAACAAAAGATGCAATATTTCAATATGTTTTCTAACTTTTCTATTGAAAAATATAACAATATGCCGTATTCCTATTTGCATTCTAACTTTTTTATTGCAAAATAACAAAAGATGCAATATTTCAATATGTTTTCTAACTTTTCTATTGAAAAATATAACAATATGCAGCATTCCTATTTGCATTCTAACTTTTTTATTGCAAAATAACAAAAGGTGCAATATTTCAATATGTTTTCTAACTTTTCTATTGATAAATATAACAATATGCAGCATTCCTATTTGCATTCTAACTTTTTTATTGCAAAATATCAATAGATGCAATATTTCAACATGTTTTCTAACTTTTCTATTGAATAATACCAAAATATGCAGCATTCCTATTTGCATTCTATCTTTTTTATTGCAAAATAACATAAGATGCAATATTTCAATATGTTTTCTAACTTTTCTATTGAAAAAAAAACAAAATATGCAACATTCCTATTTGCATTCTAACTTTTTTATTGCAGAATAACAAAAGATGCAATATTTCTATATGTTTTCTAACTTTTCTATTGAATAATATAACAATATGCAGCATTCCTATTTGCATTCTAACTTTTTTATTGCAAAATAACAAAAGATGCAATATTTCAATATGTTTTCTAACTTTTCTATTGAAAAATATAACAATATGCAGTATTCCTATTTGCATTCTAACATTTTTATTGCAAAATACAAAAGATGCAATATTTCAATATGTTTTCTAACTTTTCTTTTGAAAAATATGACAATATGCAGCATTCCTATTTGCATTCTTAATTTTATTGCAAAATAACAAAAGATGCAATATTTCAGTATGTTTTCTAAATTTTCTCCAGAAATATATAACAATATGCAGTATTCCTATTTGCATTCTAACTTTTTTATTGCAAAATAACAAAAGATGCAATATTTCAATATGTTTTCTAAATTTTCTCCAGAAATATATAACAATATGCAGTATTCCAATTTGCATTCTAACTTTTTTCTTGCAAAATAACAAAAGATGCAATATTTCAATATGTTTTCTAACTTTTCTTTTGAAAAATATAACAATATGCAGCATTCCTATTTGCATTCTAACTTTTTTATTGCAAAATAACAAAAGATGCAATATTTCAGTATGTTTTCTAAATTTTCTCCAGAAATATATGACAATATGCAGTATTCCGATTTGCATTCTAACTTTTTTATTGCAAAATAACAAAAGATGCAATATTTCAATATGTTTTCTAACTTTTCTACTGAAAAATATAACACTATGCAGTATTCCTATTTGCATTCTAACTTTTTTATTGCAAAATAACAAAAGATGCAATATTTCAATATGTTTTCTAACTTTTCTATTGATAAATATAACAATATGCAACATTCCTATTTGCATTCTAACTTTGTTATTGCAAAATAACAAAAGATGCAATATTTCAATATGTTTTCTAACTTTTCTACTGAAAAATATAACAATATGCAGTATTCCTATTTGCATTCTAACTTTTTTATTGCAAAATAACAAAAGATGCAATATTTCAATATGTTTTCTAACTTTTCTATTGATAAATATAGCAATATGCAGCATTCCTATTTGCATTCTAACTTTTTTATTGCAAAATAACAAAAGATGCAATATTTCAATATGTTTTCTAACTTTTCTATTGATAAATATAACAATATGCAGCATTCCTATTTGCATTCTAACTTTGTTATTGCAAAATAACAAAAGATGCAATATTTCAATATGTTTTCTAACTTTTCTATTGAAAAAAAAAAACAAAATATGCAGCATTCCTATTTGCATTCTAACTTTTTTATTGCAAAATAACAAAAGATGCAATATTTCAATATGTTTTCTAACTTTTCTATTGATAAATATAACAATATGCAGCATTCCTATTTGCATTCTAACTTTGTTATTGCAAAATAACAAAAGATGCAATATTTCAATACGTTTTCTAACTTTTCTATTGAAAAAAAAAAAAAATATGCAGCATTCCTATTTATATTCTAACTTTTTGATTGCAAAATAACAAAAGATGCAATATTTCAATATGTTTTCTAACTTTTCTACTGAAAAATATAACAATATGCAGCATTCCTATTTGCATTCTAACTTTTTTATTGCAAAATAACAAAAGATGCAATATTTCAATATGTTTTCTACCTTTTCTATTGAAAAATATAACAATATGCCGTATTCCTATTTGCATTCTAACTTTTTTATTGCAAAATAACAAAAGATGCAATATTTCAATATGTTTTCTAAATTTCTATTGAATAATTCCAAAATATGCAGCATTCCTATTTGCATTCTAACTTTTTTATTGCAAAATAACAAAAGATGCAATATTTCAATATGTTTTATAACTTTTCTATTGAAAAAAAACAAAATATGCAGCATTCCTATTTGCATTCTAACATTTTTATTGCAAAATAACAATAGATGCAATATTTCAATATGTTTTCTAACTTTTCTATTGAATAATACCAAAATATGCAGCATTCCTATTTGCATTCTAACTATTTTATTGCAAAATAACAAAAGATGCAATATTTCTATATGTTTTCTAACTTTTCTATTGAAAAATATAACAATATGCAGCATTCCTATTTGCATTCTAACTTTTTTATTGCAAAATAACAAAAGATGCAATATTTCAATATGTTTTCTAACTTTTCTATTCAAAAATATAACAAAATATGCAGCATTCCTATTTGCATTCTAACTTTTTTATTGCAAAATAACAAAAGATGCAATTTTTCATTATGTTTTCTAACTTTTCTATTGAAAAGTATAACAATATGCAGTATTCCTATTTGCATTCTAACTTTTTTATTGCAAAATAACAAAAAATGCAATATTTCAATATGTTTTCTAACTTTTCTTTTGAAAAATATAACAATATGCAGTATTCCTATTTGCATTCTAACATTTTTATTGCAAAATACAAAAGATGCAATATTTCAATATGTTTTCTAACTGTTCTTTTGAAAAATATGACAATATGCAGCATTCCTATTTGCATTCTTAATTTTATTGCAAAATAACAAAAGATGCAATATTTCAGTATGTTTTCTAAATTTTCTCCAGAAATATATAACAATATGCAGTATTCCTATTTGCATTCTAACTTTTTTATTGCAAAATAACAAAAGATGCAATATTTCAATATGTTTTCTAACTTTTCTATTGATAAATATAGCAATATGCAGCATTCCTATTTGCATTCTAACTTTTTTATTGCAAAATAACAAAAGATGCAATATTTCAATATGTTTTCTAACTTTTCTATTGATAAATATAACAATATGCAAAATTCCTATTTGCATTCTAACTTTGTTAATGCAAAATAACAAAAGATGCAATATTTCAATATGTTTTCTAACTTTTCTATTGAAAAAAAACAAAATATGCAGCATTCCTATTTGCATTCTAACTTTGTTATTGCAAAATAACAAAAGATGCAATATTTCAATATGTTTTCTAACTTTTCTATTGAAAAATATAACAAAATATGCAGCATTCCTATTTGCATTCTAACTTTTTTATTGCAAAATAACAAAAGATGCAATATTTCAATATGTTTTCTAACTTTTCTATTGAAAAATATAACAATATGCAGCATTCCTATTTGCATTCTAACTTTTTTATTGCAAAATATCAAAAGATGCAATATTTCAATATGTTTTCTAACTTTTCTATTGAAAAATATAACAATATACAGCATTCCTATTTGCATTCTAACTTTGTTATTGCAAAATAACAAAAGATGCAATATTTCAATATGTTTTCTAACTTTTCTATTGAAAAAAAAACAAAATATGCAGCATTCCTATTTGCATTCTAACTTTTTTATTGCAAAATATCAAAAGATGCAATATTTCAATATGTTTTCTAACTTTTCTATTGAAAAATATAACAATATACAGCATTCCTATTTGCATTCTAACTTTGTTATTGAAAAAGAAAAAAAGATGCAATATTTCAATACGTTTTCTAACTTTTCTATTGAAAAAAAAACAAAATATGAAGCATTCCTATTTGCATTCTAACTTTTTTATTGCAAAATAACAAAAGATGCAATATTTCAATACGTTTTCTAACTTTTCTATTGAAAAAAAAACAAAATATGCAGCATTCCTATTTGCATTCTAACTTTTTGATTGCAAAATAACAAAAGATGCAATATTTCAATATGTTTTCTAACTTTTCTATTGATAAATATAACAATATGCAGCATTCCTATTTGCATTCTAACTTTTTTATTGCAAACTAACAAAAGATGCAATATTTCAATATGTATTCTAACTTTTCTATTGTAAAAATACCAAAATATGCAGCATTCCTATCTGCATTCTAACTTTTTTATTGCAAAATAACAAAAGATGAAATATTTCAATATGTTTTCTAACTTTTCTATTGAAAAATATAACAAAATATGCAGCATTCCTATTTGCATTCTAACTTTTTTATAGCAAAATAACAAAAGATGCAATATTTCAATATGTTTTCTAACTTTTCTATTGAAAAAAAAACAAAATATGCAGCATTCCTATTTGCATTCTAACTTTTTGATTGCAAAATAACAAAAGATGCAATATTTAAATATGTTTTCTAACTTTTCTATTGATAAATATAACAATATGCAAAATTCCTATTTGCATTCTAACTTTGTTATTGCAAAATAACAAAAGATGCAATATTTCAATATGTTTTCTAACTTTTCTATTGAAAAAAAAACAAAATATGCAGCATTCCTATTTGCATTCTAACTTTGTTATTGCAAAATAACAAAAGATGCAATATTTCAATATGTTTTCTAACTTTTCTATTGATAAATATAACAATATTCAGCATTCCTATTTGCATTCTAACTTTTTTATTGCAAAATAACAAAAGATGCAATATTTCAATATGTTTTCTAACTTTTCTATTGATAAATATAACAATATGCAGCATTCCTATTTGCATTCTAACTTTTTTATTGCAAACTAACAAAAGATGCAATATTTCAATATGTATTCTAACTTTTCTATTGTAAAAATACCAAAATATGCAGCATTCCTATCTGCATTCTAACTTTTTTATTGCAAAATAACAAAAGATGAAATATTTCAATATGTTTTCTAACTTTTCTATTGAAAAATATAACAAAATATGCAGCATTCCTATTTGCATTCTAACTTTTTTATAGCAAAATAACAAAAGATGCAATATTTCAATATGTTTTCTAACTTTTCTATTGAAAAAAAAACAAAATATGCAGCATTCCTATTTGCATTCTAATTTTTTGATTGCAAAATAACAAAAGATGCAATATTTCAATATGTTTTCTAACTTTTCTATTGATAAATATAACAATATGCAAAATTCCTATTTGCATTCTAACTTTGTTATTGCAAAATAACAAAAGATGCAATATTTCAATATGTTTTCTAACTTTTCTATTGAAAAAAAAACAAAATATGCAGCATTCCTATTTGCATTCTAACTTTGTTATTGCAAAATAACAAAAGATGCAATATTTCAATATGATTTCTAACTTTTCTATTGATAAATATAACAATATTCAGCATTCCTATTTGCATTCTAACTTTTTTATTGCAAAATAACAAAAGATGCAATATTTCAATATCTTTTCTAACTTTTCTATTGATAAATATAACAATATGCAGCATTCCTATTTGCATTCTAACTTTTTTATTGCAAACTAACAAAAGATGCAATATTTCAATATGTTTTCTAACTTTTCTATTGTAAAAATACCAAAATATGCAGCATTCCTATCTGCATTCTAAATTTTTATTGCAAAATAACAAAAGATGAAATATTTCAATATGTTTTCTAACTTTTCTATTGAAAAATATAACAAAATATGCAGCATTCCTATTTGCATTCTAACTTTTTTATAGCAAAATAACAAAAGATGCAATATTTCAATATGTTTTCTAACTTTTCTATTGAAAAATATAACAATATGCAGCATTCCTATTTGCATTCTAACTTTTTTATTGCAAAATATCAAAAGATGCAATATTTCAATATGTTTTCTAACTTTTCTATTGAAAAATATAACAATATACAGCATTCCTATTTGCATTCTAACTTTGTTATTGCAAAATAACAAAAGATGCAATATTTCAATATGTTTTCTAACTTTGCTATTGAAAAAAAGAAAAAAATATGCAGCATTCCTATTTGCATTCTAACTTTTTTATTGCAAAATATCAAAAGATGCAATATTTCAATATGTTTTCTAACTTTTCTATTGAAAAATATAACAATATACAGCATTCCTATTTGCATTCTAACTTTGTTATTGAAAAAGAAAAAAAGATGGAATATTTCAATACGTTTTCTAACTTTTCTATTGAAAAAAAAACAAAATATGAAGCATTCCTATTTGCATTCTAATTTTTTTATTGCAAAATAACAAAAGATGCAATATTTCATTATGTTTTCTAACTTTTCTATTGATAAATATAACAATATGCAGCATTCCTATTTGCATTCTAACTTTGTTATTGCAAAATAACAAATGATGCAATATTTCAATACGTTTTCTAACTTTTCTATTGAAAAAAAAACAAAATATGCAGCATTCCTATTTGCATTCTAACTTTTTGATTGCAAAATAACAAAAGATGCAATATTTCAATATGTTTTCTAACTTTTCTACTGAAAAATATAACAATATGCAGCATTCCTATTTCCATTCTAACTTTTTTATTGCAAAATAACAAAAGATGAAATATTTCAATATGTTTTCTAACTTTTCTATTGAAAAATATAACAATATGCCGTATTCCTATTTGCATTCTAACTTTTTTATTGCAAAATAACAAAAGATGCAATATTTCAATATGTTTTCTAAATTTCTATTGAATAATACCAAAATATGCAGCATTCCTATATGCATTCTAACATTTTTATTGCAAAATAACAATAGATGCAATATTTCAATATGTTTTCTAACTTTTCTATTGAATAATACCAAAATATGCAGCATTCCTATTTGCATTCTAACTTTTTTATTGCAAAATAACAAAAGATACAATATTTCTATATGTTTTCTAACTTTTCTATTGAAAAATATAACAATATGCAGCATTCCTATTTGCATTCTAACTTTTTATTGCAAAATAACAAAAGATGCAATATTTCAATAAGTTTTCTAACTTTTCTTTTGAAAAATATAACAATATGCAGTATTCCTATTTGCATTCTAACATTTTTATTGCAAAATACAAAAGATGCAATATTTCAATATGTTTTCTAACTGTTCTTTTGAAAAATATGACATTATGCAGCATTCCTATTTGCATTCTTAATTTTATTGCAAAATAACAAAAGATGCAATATTTCAGTATGTTTTCTAAATTTTCTCCAGAAATATATAACAATATGCAGTATTCCTATTTGCATTCTAACTTTTTTATTGCAAAATAACAAATGATGCAATATTTCAATATGTTTTCTAACTTTTCAATTGATAAATATAGCAATATGCAGCATTCCTATTTGCATTCTAACTTTTTTATTGCAAAATATCAAAAGATGCAATATTTCAATATGTTTTCTAACTTTTCTATTGATAAATATAACAATATGCAGCATTCCTATTTGCATTCTAACTTTGTTATTGCAAAATAACAAAAGATGCAATATTTCAATATGTTTTCTAACTTTTCTATTGAAAAAAAAACAAAATATGCAGCATTCCTATTTGCATTCTAACTTTGTTCTTGCAAAATAACAAAAGATGCAATATTTCAATATGTTTTCTAACTTTTCTATTGATAAATATAACAATATGCAGCATTCCTATTTGCATTCTAACTTTTTTATTGCAAAATAACAAAAGATGCAATATTTCAATATGTTTTCTAACTTTTCTATTGAAAAATATAACAATATGCAACATTCCTCTTTGCATTCTAACTTTGTTATTGAAAAAGAAAAAAAGATGCAATATTTCAATACGTTTTCTAACTTTTCTATTGAAAAAAAAAACAAAATATGCAGCATTCCTATTTGCATTCTAACTTTTTTATTGCAAAATAACAAAAGATGCAATATTTCAATATGTTTTCTAACTTTTCTATTGATAAATATAACAATATGCAGCATTCCTATTTGCATTCTAACTTTTTTATTGCAAACTAACAAAAGATGCAATATTTCAATATGTTTTCTAACTTTTCTATTGTAAAAATACCAAAATATGCAGCATTCCTATCTGCTTTCTAACTTTTTTATTGCAAAATAACAAAATGAAATATTTCAATATGTTTTCTAACTTTTCTATTGAAAAATATAACAAAATATGCAGCATTCCTATTTGCATTCTAACTTTTTTATAGCAAAATAACAAAAGATGCAATATTTCAATATGTTTTCTAACTTTTCTATTGAAAATTATAACAATATGCAGCATTCCTATTTGCATTCTAACTTTTTTATTGCAAAATATCAAAAGATGCAATATTTCAATATGTTTTCTAACTTTTCTATTGAAAAATATAACAAAATACAGCAATCCTATTTGCATTCTAACTTTGTTATTGCAAAATAACAAAAGATGCAATATTTCAATATGTTTTCTAACTTTTCTATTGATAAATATAACAATATGCAGCATTTCTATTTGCATTCTAACTTTGTTATTGCAAAATAACAAAAGATGCAATATTTCAATATGTTTTCTAAATTTCTATTGAAAAAAAAAAAATATGCAGCATTCCTATTTGCATTCTAACTTTTTTTATTGCAAAATAACAAAAGATGCAATATTACAATATGTTTTCTAACTTTTCTATTGAAAAAAAAACAAAATATGCAGCATTCCTATTTGCATTCTAACTTTTTTATTGCAAAATAACAAAAGATGCAATATTTCAATAGGTTTTCTAACTTTTCTATTGATAAATATAACAATATGCAGCATTCCTATTTGCATTGTAACTTTTTTATTGCAAAATAACAAAAGATGCAATATTTCAATATGTTTTCTAACTTTTCTATTGAAAAAAAAACAAAATATGCAGCATTCCTATTTGCATTCTAACTTTGTTATTGCAAAATAACAAAAGATGCAAAATTTCAATATGTTTTCTAACTTTTCTATTGAAAAAAAAAACAAAATATGCAGCATTCCTATTTGCATTCTAACTTTTTTATTGCAAAATATCAAAAGATGCAATATTTCAATATGTTTTCTAACTTTTCTATTGAATAATACCAAAATATGCAGCATTCCTATTTGCATTCTAACTTTTTTATTGCAAAATAATAAAGATGCAATATTTGTAGATGTTTTTCTAACTTTTCTATTGAATAATATAACAATATGCAGTATTACTATTTGCATTCTAACATTTTTATTGCAAAATACAAAAGATGCAATATTTCAATATGTTTTCTAACTGTTCTTTTGAAAAATATGACATTATGCAGCATTCCTATTTGCATTCTTAATTTTATTGCAAAATAACAAAAGATGCAATATTTCAGTATGTTTTCTAAATTTTCTCCAGAAATATATAACAATATGCAGTATTCCTATTTGCATTCTAACTTTTTTATTGCAAAATAACAAAAGATGCAATATTTCAATATGTTTTCTAACTTTTCTATTGATAAATATAGCAATATGCAGCATTCCTATTTGCATTCTAACTTTTTTATTGCAAAATAACAAAAGATGCAATATTTCAATATGTTTTCTAACTTTTCTATTGATAAATATAACAATATGCAGCATTCCTATTTGCATTCTAACTTTGTTATTGCAAAATAACAAAAGATGCAATATTTCAATATGTTTTCTAACTTTTCTATTGAAAAAAAAACAAAATATGCAGCATTCCTATTTGCATTCTAACTTTGTTATTGCAAAATAACAAAAGATGCAATATTTCAATATGTTTTCTAACTTTTCTATTGATAAATATAACAATATGCAGCATTCCTATTTGCATTCTAACTTTTTTATTGCAAACTAACAAAAGATGCAATATTTCAATATGTTTTCTAACTTTTCTATTGTAAAAATACCAAAATATGCAGCATTCCTATCTGCATTCTAACTTTTTTATTGCAAAATAACAAAAGATGAAATATTTCAATATGTTTTCTAACATTTCTATTGAAAAATATAACAAAATATGCAGCATTCCTATTTGCATTCTAACTTTTTTATAGCAAAATAACCAAAGATGCAATATTTCAATATGTTTTCTAACTTTTCTATTGAAAAATATAACAATATGCAGCATTCCTATTTGCATTCTAACTTTTTTATTGCAAAATAAGAAAAGATGCAATATTTCAATATGTTTTCTAACTTTTCTATTGAAAAATATAACAAAATATACAGCATTCCTATTTGCAATCTAACTTTTTTATTGCAAAATAACAAAAGATGCTATATTTCAATATGTTTTCTAACTTTTCTATTGAATAATACCAAAATATGCAGCATTCCTATTTGCATTCTAACTTTTTTATTGCAAAATAACAAAAGATGCAATATTTCAATATGTTTTCTAACTTTTCTATTGAAAAAAAAACACAATATGCAGCATTCCTATTTGCATTCTAACTTTTTTATTGCAAAATAACAAAAGATGCAATATTTCAATATGTTTTCTAACTTTTCTATTGAAAAATACCAAAATATGCAGCATTCCTATTTGCATTCTAACTTTTTTATTGCAAAATAACAAAAGATGCAATATTTCAATATGTTTTCTAACTTTTCTATTGAATAATACCAAAATAAGCAGCATTCCTATTTGCATTCTAACTTTTTTTATTGCAAAATAACAAAAGATGCAATATTTCAATATATTTTCTAACTTTTCTATTGAAAAAAAAACACAATATTCAGCATTCCTATTTGCATTCTAACTTTTTTATTGCAAAATAACAAAAGATGCAATATTTCAATATGTTTTCTAACTTTTCTATTGAAAAATACCAAAATATGCAGCATTCCTATTTGCATTCTAACTTTTTTATTGCAAAATAACAAAAGATGCAATATTTCAATATGTTTTCTAACTTTTCGATTGAATAATACCAAAATAAGCAGCATTCCTATTTGCATTCTAACTTTTTTTATTGCAAAATAACAAAAGATGCAATATTACAATATGTTTTCTAACTTTTCTATTGAAAAAAAAACAAAATATGCAGCATTCCTATTTGCATTCTAACTTTTTTATTGCAAAATAACAAAAGATGCAATATTTCAATATGTTTTCTAACTTTTCTATTGAATAATATAACAATATGCAGCATTCCTATTTGCATTCTAACTTTGTTATTGCAAAATAACAAAAGATGCAATATTTCAATATGTTTTCTAACTTTTCTATTGAAAAATATAACAATATACAGCATTCCTATTTGCATTCTAACTTTGTTATTGCAAAATAACAAAAGATGCAATATTTCAATATGTTTTCTAACTTTTCTATTGAAAAAAAAAAACAAAATATGCAGCATTCCTATTTGCATTCTAACTTTTTTATTGCAAAATATCAAAAGATGCGATATTTCAATATGTTTTCTAACTTTTCTATTGAAAAATATAACAATATACAGCATTCCTATTTGCATTCTAACTTTTTTATTGCAAAATAACAAAAGATGCAATATTTCAATATGTTTTCTAACTTTTCTATTGATAAATATAACAATATGCAGCATTCCTATTTGCATTCTAACTTTTTTATTGCAAACTAACAAAAGATGCAATATTTCAATATGTTTTCTAACTTTTCTATTGTAAAAATACCAAAATATGCAGCATTCCTATCTGCATTCTAAATTTTTATTGCAAAATAACAAAAGATGAAATATTTCAATATGTTTTCTAACTTTTCTATTGAAAAATATAACAAAATATGCAGCATTCCTATTTGCATTCTAACTTTTTTATAGCAAAATAACAAAAGATGCAATATTTCAATATGTTTTCTAACTTTTCTATTGAAAAATATAACAATATGCAGCATTCCTATTTGCATTCTAACTTTTTTATTGCAAAATATCAAAAGATGCAATATTTCAATATGTTTTCTAACGTTTCTATTGAAAAATATAACAATATACAGCATTCCTATTTGCATTCTAACTTTGTTATTGCAAAATAACAAAAGATGCAATATTTCAATATGTTTTCTAACTTTTCTATTGAAAAAAAAAACAAAATATGCAGCATTCCTATTTGCATTCTAACTTTTTTATTGCAAAATATGAAAAGATGCAATATTTCAATATGTTTTCTAACTTTTCTATTGAAAAATATAACAATATACAGCATTCCTATTTGCATTCTAACTTTGTTATTGAAAAAGAAAAAAAGATGGAATATTTCAATACGTTTTCTAACTTTTCTATTGAAAAAAAAACAAAATATGAAGCATTCCTATTTGCATTCTAACTTTTTTATTGCAAAATAACAAAAGATGCAATATTTCATTATGTTTTCTAACTTTTCTATTGATAAATATAACAATATGCAGCATTCCTATTTGCATTCTAACTTTATTATTGCAAAATAACAAATGATGCAATATTTCAATACGTTTTCTAACTTTTCTATTGAAAAAAAAAACAAAATATGCAGCATTCCTATTTGCATTCTCACTTTTTGATTGCAAAATAACAAAAGATGCAATATTTCAATATGTTTTCTAACTTTTCTACTGAAAAATATAACAATATGCAGCATTCCTATTTGCATTCTAACTTTTTTATTGCAAAATAACAAAAGATGAAATATTTCAATATGTTTTCTAACTTTTCTATTGAAAAATATAACAATATGCCGTATTCCTATTTGCATTCTAACTTTTTTATTGCAAAATAACAAAAGATGCAATATTTCAATATGTTTTCTAAATTTCTATTGAATAATACCAAAATATGCAGCATTCCTATATGCATTCTAACATTTTTATTGCAAAATAACAATAGATGCAATATTTCAATATGTTTTCTAACTTTTCTATTGAATAATACCAAAATATGCAGCATTCCTATTTGCATTCTAACTTTTTTATTGCAAAATAACAAAAGATACAATATTTCTATATGTTTTCTAACTTCTCTATTGAAAAATATAACAATATGCAGCATTCCTATTTGCATTCTAACTTTTTATTGCAAAATAACAAAAGATGCAATATTTCAATATGTTTTCTAACTGTTCTTTTGAAAAATATGACATTATGCAGCATTCCTATTTGCATTCTTAATTTTATTGCAAAATAACAAAAGATGCAATATTTCAGTATGTTTTCTAAATTTTCTCCAGAAATATATAACAATATGCAGTATTCCTATTTGCATTCTAACTTTTTTATTGCAAAATAACAAATGATGCAATATTTCAATATGTTTTCTAACTTTTCTATTGATAAATATAGCAATATGCAGCATTCCTATTTGCATTCTAACTTTTTTATTGCAAAATATCAAAAGATGCAATATTTCAATATGTTTTCTAACTTTTCTATTGATAAATATAACAATATGCAGCATTCCTATTTGCATTCTAACTTTGTTATTGCAAAATAACAAAAGATGCAATATTTCAATATGTTTTCTAACTTTTCTATTGAAAAAAAAACAAAATATGCAGCATTCCTATTTGCATTCTAACTTTGTTATTGCAAAATAACAAAAGATGCAATATTTCAATATGTTTTCTAACTTTTCTATTGATAAATATAACAATATGCAGCATTCCTATTTGCATTCTAACTTTTTTATTGCAAAATAACAAGAGATGCAATATTTCAATATGTTTTCTAACTTTTCTATTGAAAAATATAACACTATGCAGCATTCCTATTTGCATTCTAACTTTTTTATTGCAAAATATCAAAAGATGCAATATTTCAATATGTTTTCTAACTTTTCTATTGAAAAATATAACAATATGCAACATTCCTATTTGCATTCTAACTTTGTTATTGAAAAAGAAAAAAAGATGCAATATTTCAATACGTTTTCTAACTTTTCTATTGAAAAAAAAAACAAAATATGCAGCATTCCTATCTGCTTTCTAACTTTTTTATTGCAAAATAACAAAATGAAATATTTCAATATGTTTTCTAACTTTTCTATTGAAAAATATAACAAAATATGCAGCATTCCTATTTGCATTCTAACTTTTTTATAGCAAAATAACAAAAGATGCAATATTTCAATATGTTTTCTAACTTTTCTATTGATAAATATAACAATATGCAGCATTTCTATTTGCATTCTAACTTTGTTATTGCAAAATAACAAAAGATGCAATATTTCAATATGTTTTCTAAATTTCTATTGAAAAAAAAAAAATATGCAGCATTCCTATTTGCATTCTAACTTTTTTTATTGCAAAATAACAAAAGATGCAATATTACAATATGTTTTCTAACTTTTCTATTGAAAAAAAAATAAAATATGCAGCATTCCTATTTGCATTCTAACTTTTTTATTGCAAAATAACAAAAGATGCAATATTTCAATAGGTTTTCTAACTTTTCTATTGATAAATATAACAATATGCAGCATTCCTATTTGCATTGTAACTTTTTTATTGCAAAATAACAAAAGATGCAATATTTCAATATGTTTTCTAACTTTTCTATTGAAAAAAAAACAAAATATGCAGCATTCCTATTTGCATTCTAACTTTGTTATTGCAAAATAACAAAAGATGCAAAATTTCAATATGTTTTCTAACTTTTCTATTGAAAAAAAAAACAAAATATGCAGCATTCCTATTTGCATTCTAACTTTTTTATTGCAAAATATCAAAAGATGCAATATTTCAATATGTTTTCTAACTTTTCTATTGAATAATACCAAAATATGCAGCATTCATATTTGCATTCTAACTTTTTTATTGCAAAATAAAAAAGATGCAATATTTCTAGATGTTTTCTAACTTTTCTATTGAATAATATAACAATATGCAGTATTACTATTTGCATTCTAACATTTTTATTGCAAAATACAAAAGATGCAATATTTCAATATGTTTTCTAACTGTTCTTTTGAAAAATATGACATTATGCAGCATTCCTATTTGCATTCTTAATTTTATTGCAAAATAACAAAAGATGCAATATTTCAGTATGTTTTCTAAATTTTCTCCAGAAATATATAACAATATGCAGTATTCCTATTTGCATTCTAACTTTTTTATTGCAAAATAACAAAAGATGCAATATTTCAATATGTTTTCTAACTTTTCTATTGATAAATATAGCAATATGCAGCATTCCTATTTGCATTCTAACTTTTTTATTGCAAAATAACAAAAGATGCAATATTTCAATATGTTTTCTAACTTTTCTATTGATAAATATAACAATATGCAGCATTCCTATTTGCATTCTAACTTTGTTATTGCAAAATAACAAAAGATGCAATATTTCAATATGTTTTCTAACTTTTCTATTGAAAAAAAAACAAAATATGCAGCATTCCTATTTGCATTCTAACTTTGTTATTGCAAAATAACAAAAGATGCAATATTTCAATATGTTTTCTAACTTTTCTATTGATAAATATAACAATATGCAGCATTCCTATTTGCATTCTAACTTTTTTATTGCAAACTAACAAAAGATGCAATATTTCAATATGTTTTCTAACTTTTCTATTGTAAAAATACCAAAATATGCAGCATTCCTATCTGCATTCTAACTTTTTTATTGCAAAATAACAAAAGATGAAATATTTCAATATGTTTTCTAACTTTTCTATTGAAAAATATAACAAAATATGCAGCATTCCTATTTGCATTCTAACTTTTTTATAGCAAAATAACAAAAGATGCAATATTTCAATATGTTTTCTAACTTTTCTATTGAAAAATATAACAATATGCAGCATTCCTATTTGCATTCTAACTTTTTTATTGCAAAATAAGAAAAGATGCAATATTTCAATATGTTTTCTAACTTTTCTATTGAAAAATATAACAAAATATACAGCATTCCTATTTGCAATCTAACTTTTTTATTGCAAAATAACAAAAGATGCAATATTTCAATATGTTTTCTAACTTTTCTATTGAATAATACCAAAATATGCAGCATTCCTATTTGCATTCTAACTTTTTTATTGCAAAATAACAAAAGATGCAATATTTCAATATGTTTTCTAACTATTCTATTGAAAAAAAAAACACAATATGCAGCATTCCTATTTGCATTCTAACTTTTTTATTGCAAAATAACAAAATATGCAATATTTCAATATGTTTTCTAACTTTTCTATTGAAAAAAAAACACAATATGCAGCATTCCTATTTGCATTCTAACTTTTTTATTGCAAAATAACAAAAGATGCAATATTTCAATATGTTTTCTAACTTTTCTATTGAAAAATACCAAAATATGCAGCATTCCTATTTGCATTCTAACTTTTTTATTGCAAAATAACAAAAGATGCAATATTTCAATATGTTTTCTAACTTTTCGATTGAATAATACCAAAATAAGCAGCATTCCTATTTGCATTCTAACTTTTTTTATTGCAAAATAACAAAAGATGCAATATTACAATATGTTTTCTAACTTTTCTATTGAAAAAAAAACAAAATATGCAGCATTCCTATTTGCATTCTAACTTTTTTATTGCAAAATAACAAAAGATGCAATATTTCAATATGTTTTCTAACTTTTCTATTGAATAATATAACAATATGCAGCATTCCTATTTGCATTCTAACTTTGTTATTGCAAAATAACAAAAGATGCAATATTTCAATATGTTTTCTAACTTTTCTATTGATAAATATAACAATATGCAGCATTCCTATTTGCATTCTAACTTTTTTATTGCAAAATAACAAAAGATGCAATATTTCAATATGTTTTCTAACTTTTCTATTGATAAATATAACAATATGCAGCATTCCTATTTGCATTCTAACTTCGTTATTGCAAAATAACAAAAGATGCAATATTTCAATATGGTTTCTAACTTTTCTATTGAAAAAAAAACAAAATATGCAGCATTCCTATTTGCATTCTAACTTTGTTATTGCAAAATAACAAAAGATGCAATATTTCAATATGTTTTCTAACTTTTCTATTGAAAAATATAACACTATGCAGCATTCCTATTTGCATTCTAACTTTTTTATTGCAAAATATCAAAAGATGCAATATTTCAATATGTTTTCTAACTTTTCTATGGAAAAATATAACAATATGCAACATTCCTATTTGCATTCTAACTTTTTTATTGAAAAAGAAAAAAAGATGCAATATTTCAATACGTTTTCTAACTTTTCTATTGAAAAATATAACAATATGCAGCATTCCTATTTGCATTCTAACTGTTTTATTGCAAACTAACAAAAGATGCAATATTTCAATATGTTTTCTAACTTTTCTATTGTAAAAATACCAAAATATGCAGCATTCCTATCTGCATTCTAACTTTTTTATTGCAAAATAACAAAAGATGAAATATTTCAATATGTTTTCTAACTTTTCTATTGAAAAATATAACAAAATATGCAGCATTCCTATTTGCATTCTAACTTTTTTATAGCAAAATAACAAAAGATGCAATATTTCAATATGTTTTCTAACTTTTCTATTGAAAAATATAACAATATGCAGCATTCCTATTTGCATTCTAACTTTTTTATTTCAAAATAACAAAAGATGCAATATTTCAATATGTTTTCTAACTTTCCTATTGAAAAATATAACAAAATATACAGCATTCCTATTTGCATTCTAACTTTTTTATTGCAAAATAACAAAAGATGCAATATTTCAATATGTTTTCTAACTTTTCTATTGAATAATACCAAAATATGCAGCATTCCTATTTGCATTCTAACTTTTTTATTGCAAAATAACAAAAGATGCAATATTTCAATATGTTTTCTAACATTTCTATTGAAAAAAAAACACAATATGCAGCATTCCTATTTGCATTCTAACTTTTTAATTGCAAAATAACAAAAGATGCAATATTTCAATATGTTTTCTAACTTTTCTATTGAAAAATATAATAATATGCAGCATTCCTATCTGCATTCTAACTTTTTTATTGCAAAATAACAAAAGATGCAATATTTCAATATGTTTTCTAACTTTTCTATTGAAAAAAAAACAAAATATGCAGCATTCCTATTTGCATTCTAACTTTGTTATTGCAAAATAACAAAAGATGCAAAATTTCAATATGTTTTCTAACTTTTCTATTGAAAAAAAAACAAAATATGCAGCATTCCAACTTGCATTCTAACTTTTTTATTGCAAAATAACAAAAGACGCAATATTTCAATATGTTTTCTAACTTTTCTACTGAAAAATATGACAATATGCAGTATTCCTATTTGCATTCTAACTTTTTTATTGCAAAATAACAAAAGATGAAATATTTCAATATGTTTTCTAACTTTTCTATTGAAAAATATAATAATATGCAGCATTCCTATCTGCATTCTAACTTTTTTATTGCAAAATAACAAAAGATGCAATATTTCAATATGTTTTCTAACTTTTCTATTGTAAAAATACCAAAATATGCAGCATTCCTATTTGCATTCTAACTTTTTTATTGCAAAATAACAAAAGATGCAATATTTCAATATGTTTTCTAACTTTTCTATTGAAAAATATAACAAAATATACAGCATTCCTATTTGCATTCTAACTTTTTTATTGCAAAATAACAAAAGATGCAATATTTCAATATGTTTTCTAACTTTTCTATTGAATAATACCAAAATATGCAGCATTCCAATTTGTATTCTAACTTTTTTATTGCAAAATAACAAAAGATGCAATATTTCAATATGTTTTCTAACTTTTCTATTGAATAATACCAAAATATGCAGCATTCCAATTTGTATTCTAACTTTTTTATTGCAAAATAACAAAAGATGCAATATTTCAATGTTTTCTAACTTTTCTATTGAATAATACCAAAATATGCAGCATTCCTATTTGCATTCTAACTTTTTTATTGCAAAATAACAAAAGATGCAATATTTCAATATGTTTTCTAACTTTTCTATTGAAAAATACCAAAATATGCAGCATTCCTATTTGCATTCTAACTTTTTTATTGCAAAATAACAAAAGATGCAATATTTCAATATGTTTTCTAACTTTTCTATTGAATAATACCAAAATAAGCAGCATTCCTATTTGCATTCTAACTTTTTTTATTGCAAAATAACAAAAGATGCAATATTACAATATGTTTTCTAACTTTTCTATTGAAAAAAAAACAAAATATGCAGCATTCCTATTTGCATTCTAACTTTTTTATTGCAAAATAACAAAAGATGCAATATTTCAATATGTTTTCTAACTTTTCTATTGAAAAAAAAACAAAATATGCAGCATTCCTATTTGCATTCTAACTTTGTTATTGCAAAATAACAAAAGATGCAAAATTTCAATATGTTTTCTAACTTTTCTATTGAAAAAAAAAACAAAATATGCAGCATTCCTATTTGCATTCTAACTTTTTTATTGCAAAATATCAAAAGATGCAATATTTCAATATGTTTTCTAACTTTTCTATTGATAAATATAACAATATGCAGCATTCCTATTTGCATTCTAACTTTGTTATTGCAAAATAACAAAAGATGCAATATTTCAATATGTTTTCTAACTTTTCTATTGAAAAAAAAAACAAAATATGCAGCATTCCTACTTGCATTCTAACTTTTTTATTGCAAAATAACAAAAGACGCAATATTTCAATATGTTTTCTAACTTTTCTACTGCAAAATATGACAATATGCAGTATTCCTATTTGCATTCTAACTTTTTTATTGCAAAATAACAAAAGATGCAATATTTCAATATGTTTTCTAACTTTTCTATTGAAAAATAGAACAATATGCAGCATTCCTATTTGCATTCTAACTTTTTTATTGCAAAATAACAAAAGATGCAATATTACAATATGTTTTCTAACTTTTCTATTGAAAAAAAAACAAATTATGCAGCATTCCTATTTGCATTCTAACTTTTTTATTGCAAAATAACAAAAGATGCAATATTTCAATATGTTTTCTAACTTTTCTATTGAATAATATAACAATATGCAGCATTCCTATTTGCATTCTGACTTTGTTATTGCAAAATAAGAAAAGATGCAATATTTCAATATGTTTTCTAACTTTTCTATTGATAAATATAACAATATGCAGCATTCCTATTTGCATTCTAACTTTTTTATTGCAAAATAACAAAAGATGCAATATTTCAATATGTTTTCTAACTTTTCTATTGAAAAAAAAACAAAATATGCAGCATTCCTATTTGCATTCTAACTTTGTTATTGCAAAATAACAAAAGATGCAAAATTTCAATATGTTTTCTAACTTTTCTATTGAAAAAAAAAACAAAATATGCAGCATTCCTATTTGCATTCTAACTTTTTTATTGCAAAATATCAAAAGATGCAATATTTCAATATGTTTTCTAACTTTTCTATTGATAAATATAACAATATGCAGCATTCCTATTTGCATTCTAACTTTGTTATTGCAAAATAACAAAAGATGCAATATTTCAATATGTTTTCTAACTTTTCTATTGAAAAAAAAACAAAATATGCAGATCCCTACTTGCATTCTAACTTTTTTATTGCAAAATAACAAAAGACGCAATATTTCAATATGTTTTCTAACTTTTCTACTGAAAAATATGACAATATGCAGTATTCCTATTTGCATTCTAACTTTTTTATTGCAAAATAACAAAAGATGCAATATTTCAATATGTTTTCTAACTTTTCTATTGTAAAAATACCAAAATATGCAGCATTCCTATTTGCATTCTAACTTTTTTATTGCAAAATAACAAAAGATGCAATATTTCAATATGTTTTCTAACTTTTCTATTGAAAAATATAACAAAATATACAGCATTCCTATTTGCATTCTAACTTTTTTATTGCAAAATAACAAAAGATGCAATATTTCAATATGTTTTCTAACTTTGCTATTGAATAATACCAAAATATGCAGCATTCCTATTTGCATTCTAACTTTTTTATTGCAAAATAACAAAAGATGCAATATTTCAATATGTTTTCTAACTTTTCTATTGAAAAATATAACAATATGCAGCATTCCTATTTGCATTCTAACTTTTTTATTGCAAAATAACAAAAGATGCAATATTTCAATATGTTTTCTAACTTTTCTATTGTAAAAATACCAAAATATGCAGCATTCCTATTTGCATTCTAACTTTTTTATTGCAAAATAACAAAAGATGCAATATTTCAATATGTTTTCTAACTTTTATATTGAAAAATATAACAAAATATACAGCATTCCTATTTGCATTCTAACATTTTTATTGCAAAATAACAAAAGATGCAATATTTCAATATGTTTTCTAACTTTTCTATTGAAAAATATAACAATATGCAGCATTCCTATTTGCATTCTGACTTTGTTATTGCAAAATAAGAAAAGATACAATATTTCAATATGTTTTCTAACTTTTCTATTGATAAATATAACAATATGCAGCATTCCTATTTGCATTCTAACTTTGTTATTGCAAAATAACAAAAGATGCAATATTTCAATATGTTTTCTAACTTTTCTATTGAAAAAAAAAACAAAATATGCAGCATTCCTATTTGCATTCTAACTTTTTTATTGCAAAATATCAAAAGATGCAATATTTCAATATGTTTTCTAACTTTTCTATTGATAAATATAACAATATGCAGCATTCCTATTTGCATTCTAACTTTGTTATTGCAAAATAACAAAAGATGCAATATTTCAATATGTTTTCTAACTTTTCTATTGAAAAAAAAACAAAATATGCAGCATTCCTACTTGCATTCTAACTTTTTTATTGCAAAATAACAAAAGATGCAATATTTCAATATGTTTTCTAACTTTTCTACTGAAAAATATGACAATATGCAGTATTCCTATTTGCATTCTAACTTTTTTATTGCAAAATAACAAAAGATGCAATATTTCAATATGTTTTCTAACTTTTCTATTGAAAAATATAACAATATGCAGCATTCCTATTTGCATTCTAACTTTTTTATTGCAAAATAACAAAAGATGCAATATTACAATATGTTTTCTAACTTTTCTATTGAAAAAAAAACAAAATATGCAGCATTCCTATTTGCATTCTAACTTTTTTATTGCAAAATAACAAAAGATGCAATATTTCAATATGTTTTCTAACTTTTCTATTGAATAATATAACAATATGCAGCATTCCTATTTGCATTCTGACTTTGTTATTGCAAAATAAGAAAAGATGCAATATTTCAATATGTTTTCTAACTTTTCTATTGATAAATATAACAATATGCAGCATTCCTATTTGCATTCTAACTTTTTTATTGCAAAATAACAAAAGATGCAATATTTCAATATGTTTTCTAACTTTTCTATTGAAAAAAAAACAAAATATGCAGCATTGCTATTTGCATTCTAACTTTGTTATTGCAAAATAACAAAAGATGCAATATTTCAATATGTTTTCTAACTTTTCTATTGAAAAATATAACAATATGCAGTATTTCTATTTGCATTCTAACTTTTTTATTGCAAAATAACAAAAGATGCAATATTTCAATAGGTTTTCTAACTTTTCTCTAGAAAAATATAACAATATGGACTCTTTCTATTTGCATTCTAACATTCTTATAGCAAAATAACAAAAGATGCAATATTTCAATATGTTTTCTAACTTTTCTCTAGAAAATTATAACAATATGCAGTATTTCTATTTGCATTCTAACTTTTTTATTGCAAAATAACAAAAGATGCAATATTTCAATATGTTTTCTAACTTTTCTCTAGAAAAATATAACAATATGCAGTATTTCTATTTGCATTCTAACTTTTTTATTGCAAAATAACAAAAGATGCAATATTTCAATATGTTTTCTAACTTTTCTCTAGAAAAATATAACAATATACAATATTTCTATTTGCATTCTAACTTTTTTATTGCAAATAAAAAAACATGCAATATTTCAATATGTTTTCTAACTTTTCTCTTTGAAAAATATAACAATATGCAATATTTCTATTTGCATACTAACTTTTTTATTGCAAAATAACAAAAGATGCAATATTTCAATAGGTTTTCTAACTTTTCTGTAGAAAAATATAACAATATGCAGTATTTCTATTTGCATTCTAACTTTTTTATTGCAAAATAACAAAAGATGCAATATTTCAATAGGTTTTCAAACTTTTCTCTAGAAAAATATAACAATATGCAGTATTTCTATTTGCATTCTAACTTTTTATTGCAAAATAACAAAAGATTCAATATTTCAATATGTTTTCTAGCTTTTCTCTTTGAAAAATATCAAAATATGCAAAATTTTCATTTGTTTTCTTCCTTTTCAATTGTAAAATATCAAAATATGCAATAATTTCATTTGTTTTCTTCCTTTTCAATCAAAAAAATAAAAATATGCAATATTTTCATTTGTTTTCAGCATTTAAAATTGAAAAAGATCAAAATATGCAATATATTCATTTTTATTAAGCATTTTCATTTGAAAAAGATCAAAATATGCAATATTTTCATTTGTTTTCTTGCATGTCAATTGAAAATGTTCAAATATGCAATAGTTTCTTTTGTTTTCAGCATTTTCATTTGAAAAAGATTAAAATATGCAATATTTTCATTTGTTTTCTTCCTTTTCAATTGAAAAATATCAAAATATGCAATATTTTCATTTGTTTTCAGCATTTTCATTTGAAGAACATCAAAATATGCAATATTTTCATTTGTTTTCTTCTTTTTCAATTGAAAAAGATCAAAATATGCAATATTTTCATTTGTTTTCAGCATTTTCATTTGAAAAAGATCAAAATATGCAATATTTTCATTTGTTTCCTTTGTGACACTATGAGTCGGTTATATGCACACGCGTGTGTGTGTGTGTGTGCGCCCGCACATCTGTGTGTGTGTATATATACACCCCCACATCTGTGTGTGCATGCGCGCGCACGCATATGTGCGAGAAGATTAGTTAGATTTGACCTGGGCATCAAACTTCAAGACCAAATGATTAGATTAGGAATCTAGATAAAAACATATGGCGAAAAGGGTAGATAAGTGTTAAGTACTTGTCAAAATACAACGATAGGAAAAAGACCGGCTCTGGTCAAAACTTAAAAGGGTTTGAATTTAATGTCCCTGAATCGGAGTCAGCTAGGCTAAGAAATATTTTTATGTCCACTTTCTTCAAAGAGAGAAATGGTCATGAAAAAGTTATGGGTTTATTCGTGGGTGTCCCTTGTCCGGAAATGCTGAAAGAGGATTCTCCATATATACGGAGCGCCACGGGTAGTTAGACTTAGTTTAGGTTCGAGGAAGGTTGATTTAGGCCGGAGCACGTAACATCGAAGAGCGACCCATTAGCAGCCGGACATTGTTAGTTAAGATATATATCTTTTTGCCAGCCGAGAGTCAGCCCGGAGTCGGTCATCCACAAAAAGGTCAGACGCCTTCCCTCCTCTTTTCGTCCTACCCAAGTTGGTAGTTATGTTTTTCTTTTACCTGTGAGCCTGCCTCTCGCTCGATCCACCGCACAGAAATTCTACGACGTGGGGTCAGTGTCTTTGTGCAGCGAGTTGCAGAGGTGGGTAGTCTCACACCTGCCTTTTCAATTGAAAAATATAAAAATATGCAATATTTTCATTTGTTTTCAGCATTTCATTTGAAAAAGATGAAAATACGCAACATTTTCATTTGTTTTGTTTCTTTTCAATTGAAAAATATCAAAATATGCAATATTCTATTTATTTTCTACCTTTTCAATTGAAAAATATCAAAATATGCAATATTTTCATTTGTTTTCAGAATTTTCATTTGAAAAAGATCAAAATATGCAATATTTTCATTTGTTTTCTTCCTTTTAAATTGAAAAATATCAAAATATGCAATATTTTCATTTGTTTTCTTTCTTTACAATTGAAAAAGATCAAAATATGCAATATTTTCATTTGTTTTCAGCATATTCCATTTGGAAAATATCAAAATATGAAATATTTTCATAGGTTTTCAGCATTTTGATTTGAAAACATCAAAATATGCAACATTTTCATTTGTTTTCTTCCTTTACAATTGAAAAATATCAAAATATGCAATATTTTCATTTGTTTTGTTTCTTTTCAATTGAAAAATATCAAAATATGCAATATTCTACTTATTTTCTTCCTTTTCAATTGAAAAATATCAAAATATGCAATATTTTCATTTGTTTTCAGAATTTTCATTTGAAAAAGATCAAAATATGCAATATTTTCATTTGTTTTCTTCCTTTTAAATTGAAAAATATCAAAATATGCAATATTTTCATTTCTTTTCTTTCTTTACAATTGAAAAAGATCAAAATATGCAATATTTTCATTTGTTTTCAGCATAATCCATTTGAAAAACATCAAAATATGCACCATTTTCATTTGTTTTCTTCCTTTACAATTGAAAAATATCAAAATATGCAATATTTTCATTTGTTTTCAGCATTTAAATTTGAAAAAGATCAAATATGCAATATTTTCATTTGTTTTCTTCCTTATCAATTGAAAAATATGCAATATTTTCATTTGTTTTCTTCCTTTTCAATTGAAAAAGATCAAAATATGCACCATTTTCATTTGTTTTTAAGGATTTTCATTTGAAAAAGATCAAAATATGCAACATTTTAAGTTGTTTTCTTCCTTTTCAATTGAAAAATATAAAAATATGCAATATTTTTGTTTGTTTTCTTCCTTTTCAATTGAAAAAGATGAAAATATGTAATATTTTCATTTGTTTTCTTCCTTTTCAATTGAAAAATATCAAAATATGCAATATTTTCATTTGTTTTCAGCATTTTCATGTGAAAAAGCTCAAAAGATGCAACATTTTCAGTTGTTTTCTTCCTTTTATATTGAAAAATAAAAATATGCAATATTTTCATATGTTTTCAGCCTTTTCTTATGAAAAAGATCAAAATATGCATCATTTTCATTTGTTTTCTTCCTTTTCAATTGAAAAATATCAGTATATGCAATATTTTAATTTGTGTTCAGCATTTTCAATTGAAAAAGATCAAAATATGCAATATTTTCATTTGTTTTCTTTCTTTTCAATTGACAAATATCAAAATATGCAATATTTTCATTTGTTTTCAGCATTTTCATTTGAAAAAGATCAAAATATGCAATATTTTCATTTGTTTTCAGCATTTTCATTTGAAGAAGTTCAAAATATGCAACATTTTCATTTGTTTTCTTCATTTTCAATTGAAGAATATAAAAAATATGCAATATTTTCATTTGTTTTCTTCCTTTTAAATTGAAAAATATCAAAATATGCAATATTTTCATTTATTTTCTTCCTTTTCAATAAAAATATCAAAATATGCAATATTTTCATTTGTTTTCAGCATTTTCCATTTCAAAAATATCAAAATATGCAATATTTTCATTTTTTTTCTTCCTTTTCAATTGAAAAATATAAAAATATGCAATATTTTCATTTCTTTTCTTCCTTTTAAATTGAAAAATATCAAAATATGCAATATTTTCATTTGTTTTCATCATTTTCCATTTGAAAAATATCAACATATGCAATATTTTCATTTGTTTTCTTCCTTTTCAATTGGAAAATATCAAAATATACAATATTTTCAATTGTTTTCAGCATTTTCATGTGAAAAAGCTCAAAAGATGCAACATTTTCAGTTGTTTTCTTCCTGTTATATTGAAAAATAAAAATATGCAATATTTTCATATGTTTTCAGCATTTTCTTCTGAAAAAGATCAAAATATGCATCATTTTCACTTGTTTTCTTCCTTTTCAATTGAAAAATATCAACATATGCAATATTTTCATTTGTTTTCAGCATTTTCATTTGAAAAAGATCAAAATATGCAATATTTTCATTTGTTTTCAGCATTTTCATTTGATAAAGTTCAAAATATGCAACATTTTCATTTGTTTTCTTCATTTTCAATTGAAGAATATAAAAAATATGCAATATTTTCATTTGTTTTCTTCCTTTTAAATTGAAAAATATCAAAATATGCAATATTTTCTTTTCTTTTCAGCATTTACAATTGAAAAATATCAAAATATGCAATATTTTCTTTTCTTTTCAGCATTTTCAATTGAAAAATATCAAAATATGCAATATTTTCTTTTCTTTTCAGCATTTTCATTTGAAAAAGATCAAAGTATGCAATATTTTCATTTGTTTCCTCTTCAATTGAAAATTCAAAATATGCAATATTTTCATGTTTTCAGCATTTTCATTTGATAAATATCAACATATGTAATATTTTCATTTGTTTTCAGCATTTTCCATTTGAAAAATATCAACATATGCAATATTTTCATTTGTTTTCAGCATTTTCATTTTAAAAATATCAACATATGCAATATTTTCATTTGTTTTCAGCATTTTCCATTTGAAAAATATCAACATATGCAATATTTTCATTTGTTTTCAGCATTTTCATTTGAAAAATATCAAAATATGCAAAATTTTCATTTGTTTTCTTCCTTTTCAATTCAAAAATATCAAAATATGTAATATTTTCCTTTGTTTTCTTCCTTTTAAATTGAAAAATATCAAAATAGGCAATATTTTCATTTGTTTTCTTCCTTTTCTAATGAGAAATATCAAAATATGCAATATTTTCATTTGATTTCAGCATTTTCAATTGAAAAAGATCAAAACATGCAATATTTTCATTAGTTTCCAGCATTTTCATTAGAAAAATATCAAAATAT
The DNA here is from genome assembly GCA_964036315.1 of Acanthosepion esculentum. NCBI lineage: Eukaryota > Metazoa > Mollusca > Cephalopoda > Sepiida > Sepiidae > Acanthosepion > Acanthosepion esculentum. The sequence continues at coordinate 63,090,300 of OZ038479.1, read as the reverse complement.
GCAACATTTTCATTTGTTTTCAGCATTTTCAATTGTAAAAGATCAAAATATGCAATATTTTCATTTGTTTTCTTCCTTATCAATTGAAAAATATGCAATATTTTCATTTGTTTTCTTCCTTTTCATTTGAAAAATATAAAAATATGCAACATTTTCATTTGTTTTTAAGGATTTTCATTTGAAAAAGTTCAAAATATGCAACATTTTAATTTGTTTTCTTCCTTTTCAATTGAAAAAGATGAAAATATGCAATATTTTCATTTGTTTTCAGCATTTTCATTTGAAAAAGATCAAAATATGCAATATTTTCATTTGTTTTCAGCATTTTCATTTGAAAAAGTTCAAAATATGCAACATTTTCATTTGTTTTCTTCCTTTTCAATTGAAAAATATAAAAATATGCAATATTTTCATTTGTTTTCAGCATTTTCATTTGAAAAAGATCAAAATATGCAATATTTTCATTTGTTTTCAGCATTTTCATTTGAAAAAGTTCAAAATATGCAACATTTTCATTTGTTTTCTTCCTTTTCAATTGAAAAATATCAGAATATGCAACATTTTCATTTGTCTTTAAGGATTTTCATTTGAAAAAGATATAAACATTTTAATTTGTTTTCTTCCTTTTCAATTGAAAAATATAAAAATATGCAATATTTTTGTTTGTTTTCTTCCTTTTATATTGAAAAATAAAAATATGCAATATTTTCATATGTTTTCAGCCTTTTCTTATGAAAAAGATCAAAATATGCATCATTTTCATTTGTTTTCTTCCTTTTCAATTGAAAAATATCAGTATATGCAATATTTTAATTTATGTTCAGCATTTTCAATTGAAAAAGATCAAAATATGCAATATTTTCATTTGTTTTCTTTCTTTTCAATTGACAAATATCAAAATATGCAATATTTTCATTTGTTTTCAGCATTTTCATTTGAAAAAGATCAAAATATGCAATATTTTCATTTGTTTTCAGCATTTTCATTTGAAAAAGTTAAAAATATGCAACATTTTCATTTGTTTTCTTCATTTTCAATTGAAGAATATAAAAAATATGCAATATTTTCATTTGTTTTCTTCCTTTTAAATTGAAAAATATCAAAATATGCAATATTTTCATTTATTTTCTTCCTTTTCAATAAAAATATCAAAATATGCAATATTTTCATTTGTTTTCAGCATTTTCCATTTCAAAAATATCAACATATGCAATATTTTCATTTTTTTTCTTCCTTTTCAATTGAAAAATATAAAAATATGCAATATTTTCCATTCTTTTCTTCCTTTTAAATTGAAAAATATCAAAATATGCAATATTTTCATTTGTTTTCAGCATTTTCCATTTGAAAAATATCAACATATGCAATATTTTCATTTGTTTTCAGCATTTTCAATTGAAAAAGATCAAAATATGCACATTTTCATTTGTTTTCAGCATTTTCATTTGAAAAAGATCAAAATATGCAATATTTCCATTTGTTTTTTAGCATTTTCCATTTGAAAAATATCAACATATGCAATATTTTCATTTGTTTTCTTCCTTTTCAATTGGAAAATATTAAAATATACAATATTTTCAATTGTTTTCAGCATTTTCATGTGAAAAAGCTCAAAAGATGCAACATTTTCAGTTGTTTTCTTCCCGTTATATTGAAAAATAAAAATATGAAATATTTTCATATTTTTTCAGCATTTTCTTCTGAAAAAGATCAAAATATGCATCATTTTCACTTGTTTTCTTCCTTTTCAATTGAAAAATATCAACATATGCAATATTTTAATTTGTTTTCAGCATTTTCAATTGAAAAAGATCAAAACATGCAATATTTTCATTTGTTTTCTTCCTTTTCAATTGACAAATATCAAAATAGGCAATATTTTCATTTGTTTTCAGCATTTTCATTTGAAAAAGATCAAAATATGCAATATTTTAATTTGTTTTCTTCATTTTCAATTGAAGAATATAAAAAATATGCAATATTTTCATTTGTTTTCTTCCTTTTCAATTGACAAATATCAAAATATGCAATATTTTCATTTGTTTTCAGCATTTTCATTTGAAAAAGATCAAAATATGCAATATTTTCATTTGTTTTCAGCATTTTCCATTTCAAAAATATCAACATATGCAATATTTTCATTTTTTTTCTTCCTTTTCAATTGAAAAATATAAAAATATGCAATATTTTCCTTTCTTTTCTTCCTTTTAAATTGAAAATATCAAAATATGCAATATTTTCATTTGTTTCCTCTTCAATTGAAAATTCAAAATATGCAATATTTTCATGTTTTCAGCATTTTCATTTGAAAAATATCAACATATGTAATATTTTCATTTGTTTTCAGCATTTTCCATTTGAAAAATATCAACATATGCAATATTTTCATTTGTTTTCAGCATTTTCATTTTAAAAATATCAACATATGCAATATTTTCATTTGTTTTCAGCATTTTCCATTTGAAAAATATCAACATATGCAATATTTTCATTTGTTTTCAGCATTTCCATTTGAAAAATATCAAAATATGCAACATTTTCATTTGTTTTCTTCCTTTTCAATTCAAAAATATCAAAATATGTAATATTTTCCTTTGTTTTCTTCCTTTTAAATTGAAAAATATCAAAATATGCAATATTTTCATTTGTTTTCTTCCTTTTCTAATGAGAAATATCAAAATATGCAATATTTTCATTTGATTTCAGCATTTTCAATTGAAAAAGATCAAAACATGCAACATTTTCATTTGTTTTCAGCATTTTCAATTGTAAAAGATCAAAATATGCAACATTTTAATTTGTTTTCTTCCTTTTCAATTGAAAAATATAAAAATATGCAATATTTTCATTTGTTTTCAGCATTTTCATGTGAAAAAGCTCAAAAGATGCAACATTTTCAGTTGTTTTCTTCCTTTTATATTGAAAAATAAAAATATGCAATATTTTCATATGTTTTCAGCCTTTTCTTATGAAAAAGATCAAAATATGCATCATTTTCATTTGTTTTCTTCCTTTTCAATTGAAAAATATCAGTATATGCAATATTTTAATTTGTTTTCAGCATTTTCAATTGAAAAAGATCAAAATATGCAATATTTTCATTTGTTTTCTTACTTTTCAATTGACAAATATCAAAATATGCAATATTTTCATTTGTTTTCAGCATTTTCATTTGAAAAAGTTCAAAATATGCAACATTTTCATTTGTTTTCTTCATTTTCAATTGAAGAATATAAAAAATATGCAATATCTTCATTTGTTTTCTTCCTTTTAAATTGAAAAATATCAAAATATTCAATATTTTCATTTATTTTCTTCCTTTTCAATAAAAATATCAAAATATGGAATATTTTCATTTGTTTTCAGCATTTTCCATTTCGAAAATATCAACATATGCAATATTTTCATTTTTTTTCTTCCTTTTCAATTGAAAAATATAAAAATATGCAATATTTTCATTTGGTTTCAGCATTTTCCATTTGAAAAATATCAACATATGCAATATTTTCATTTGTTTTCAGCATTTTCAATTGAAAAAGATCAAAATATGCAATATTTCCATTTGTTTTTTAGCATTTTCCATTTGAAAAATATCAACATATGCCATATTTTCATTTGTTTTCAGCATTTTCATTTTAAAAATATCAACATATGCAATATTTTCATTTGTTTTCAGCATTTTCCATTTGAAAAATATCAAAGTATGCAACATTTTCATTTGTTTTCTTCCTTTTCAATTCAAAAATATCAAAATATGTAATATTTTCCTTTGTTTTCTTCCTTTTAAATTGAAAAATATCAAAATATGCAATATTTTCTTTTGTTTTCTTCCTTTTAAATTGAAAAATATGCAATATTTTCATTTGTTTTCAGCATTTTCAATTGAAAAAGATCAAAACATGCAATATTTTCATTAGTTTTCAGCATTTTCATTTGAAAAAGATCAAAATATGCAATATATTCATTTGTTTCCAGCATTTTCATTAGAAAAATATCAAAATATGCAACATTTTCATTTGTTTTCAGCATTTTGAATTGTAAAAGATCAAAATATGCAATATTTTCATTTTTTTTCTTCCTTTTCAATTGAAAAATATCAAAATATGCTATTATTTTCATTTGTTTTCAGCATTTTCATTTGAAAAAGATCAAAATATGCAATATTTTCATTTGTCTTCTTCCTTTTCAATTGAAAAATAAAAATATGCAATATTGTAAATAGATCAAAATATGCAATATTTTCATTTGTTTTTTTCTTTTTCAATTGAAAAATATTAAAATATGCAATATTTTCATTTGTTTTCTTCCTTTTCAATAGAAAAATAAGAAAATATGCAATATTTTCATTTCTTTTCTAACTTTTCAATTGAAAAATATCAAAGTATGCAATATTTTCATTTGTTTTCTAACTTTTCCATTTAAAAATATCAAAATATGCCATATTTTTATTTGTTTTCGGCATTTTCTTTTGAAAAAGATCAAAATATGCAATATTTTCATTTGTTTTCTTCCTCTTCATTTGAAAAATATGAAAATATACAATATTTTCATTTGTTTGCTAAATTTCAATTGAAAAATATCAAAATATGCCATATTTTTATTTGTTTTCAGCGTTTTCATTTGAAAAAGATCAAAATATGCTATATTTTCATTTGTTTTCAGCATTTTATTTTGAAAAATATCAAAATATGCAATATTTTCATATGTTTTCAGCATTTTCATTTGAAAAAGATCAAAATATGCAATATTTTCATTTGTTTTCTTCCTTTGCAATTGAAAAATGGTAAAATATGCAATATTTTCCTTTGTTTTCAGAATATTCAATTGAAAAATATGAAAATATACAATATTTTCATTTGTTTTCTTCCTTTTCAATTGAAAAATATGAAAATATGCAATATTTTCATTTGTTTTCTAACTATTCAATTGACAAATATCAAAATATGCAATATTTTCATTGTTTTCTTCCTTTACAATTGAAAAAGATCAAAATATGCACTATTTTCATTTGTTTTCTAACTTTTCAATTGAAAAATATCAAAATATGCGATATTTTCATTTGTTTTCTAACTTCTCAATTAAAAAATATGAAAATATGCAATATTTTCATTTGTTTTCAGAATTTTCTTTTGAAAAAGATCAAAATATGCAATATTTTCATTTGTTTTCTTCCTTTTCCATATAAAAATATGAAAATATGCAATATTTTCATTTGTTTTCTAAATTTTCAATTTAAAAATATCAAATATGCAATATTTTCATTTGTTTTCTTCCTTTTCTATTGAAAAATATCAAAATATGCAATATTTACATTGGTTTTCTAACTTTTCAATTAAAAAATATCAAAATATGCAATATTTTCATTTGTTTTCTAACTTCTCAATTGAAAAATATCAAAATATGCAATATTTTCATTTGTTTTCAGAATTTTCTTTTGAAAAAGATCAAAATATACAATATTTTCATTTGTTTTCTTGCTTTTCTATTGAAAAATATCAAAATATGCAATATTATCATTTTTTTTTTTTCCTTTTCCATTGAAAAATATCAAAATATGCAATATTTTCATTTTTTTTCTAACTTTACAAAATATGCAATATTTTCATTTGTTTTCTTCCATTTCTATTGAAAAATATTAAAATATACAATATTTTCATTCGTTTTCTTCCTTTCCAATTGAAAAATATGAAAATATGCAATATTTTCATTTGTTTTCTACCTTTCCAATTGAAAAATATCAAAATATGCAATATTTTCATTTGTTTTCTACCTCTTCAATTGAAAAAGATGAAAATATGCAATATTTTCATTTGTTTGCTAAATTTCAATGGAAAAATATCAAAATATGCGATATTTTTATTTGTTTTCAGCATTTTCATTTGAAAAAGATCAAAATATGCTATATTTTCATTTGTTTTCAGCATTTTATTTTGAAAAGTATCAAAATATGCAATATTTTCATATGTTTTCAGCATTTTCATTTGAAAAAGATCAAAATATGCAATATTTTCATTTGTTTTCTTCCTTTGCAATTGAAAAATGTGAAAATATGCAATATTTTCCTTTGTTTTCAGAATTTTCAATTGAAAAATATGAAAATATACAATATTTTCATTTGTTTTCTTCCTTTTCAATTGAAAAATATGAAAATATGCAATATTTTCATTTGTTTTCTAACTATTCAATTGACAAATATCAAAATATGCAATATTTTCATTGTTTTCTTCCTTTTCAATTGAAAAAGATCAAAATATGCACTATTTTCATTTGTTTTGTAACTTTTCAATTGAAAAATATCAAAATATGCAATATTTTCATTTGTTTTCTTCCTTTTCAATTGAAAAATATGAAAATATGCAATATTTTCATTTGTTTTCTAACTTTTCAAATGGAAAATATCAAAATATGCAATATTTTCATTTGTTTTCTTCCTTTTCTATTGAAAAATATCAAAATATACTATATTTTCATTTTTTTTCGTTCTTTTCAATCGAAAAATATCAAAATATGCAATATTTTCATTTGTTTTCTTCATTTTCAATTGAAAAATATGAAAATATGCAATATTTTCATTTGTTTTCTAACTTTCTAATTAAAAAATATCAAAATATGCATTATTTTCATTTGTTTTCAGAATTTTCCTTTGAAAAATATCAAAATATGCATTATTGTCATTTGTTTTCTAACTTTTCAATTGGAAAATATCAAAATATGCAATATTTCCATTAGTTTTCTTCATTTTCTATTGAAAAATATCAAAATATACAATATTTTCATTTGTTATCGTTCTTTTCAATGGAAAAATATCAAAATATGCAATATTTTCATTTGTTTTCTTCCTTTTCTATTGAGGAATATCAAAATATGCAATATTTTCATTTGTTTTCTTCCTTTTCAATTGAAAAATATGAAAATATGCAATATTTTTATTTGTTTTTTAACATTTCAATTGGAAAATATCAAAATATGCATTATTTTCATACGTTTCCTATCTTTTAAATTGGAAAATATCAAAATATACAATATTTTCATTTGTTTTCTTCCTTTTCAATGGAAAAATATAAAAATATCCATATTTTCATTTGTTTTCTAACTTTTCCATTGAAAAATATCAAAATATGCAATATTTTCATTTGTTTTCTGACTTTTCTATTGAAAAATATCAAAATATGCATTATTTTCATTTGTTTTCTTCCTTTTCAATTGAAAAATATCAAAATATGAAATATTTTCATTTGTTTTCTTCCGTTTCAATTGAAAAATATCAAAATATGCAATATTTTCATTTGTTTTCTTCCTTTTCAATTGGTAAATATCAAAATATGCAATATTTTCATTTGTTTTCTTCAATTTCAATGGAAAAATATGAAAATATGCAATATTTTTATTTGTTTTCTTCCTTTTCAATTGAAAAATATAAAAATATGCAATATTTTCATTTCTTTTCTAAACTTTTTAATTGAAAAATATCAAAATAATCAATATTTTCATTTGTTTTCTTCCTTTTCAATTGTAAAATATCAAAATATGCAATATTTTCATTTGTTTTCAGAATTTTCTATTGAAAAGATAGGAAAAAGACCGGCTCTGGTCAAAACTTAAAAGGGTTTGAATTTAATGTCCCTGAAACGGAGTCAGCTAGGCTAAGAAATATTTTTATGTCCACTTTCTTCAAAGAGAGAAATGGTCATGAAAAAGTTATGGGTTTATTCGTGGGTGTCCCTTGTCCGGAAATGCTGAAAGAGGATTCTCCATATATACGGAGCGCCACGGGTAGTTAGACTTAGTTTAGGTTCGAGGAAGGTTGATTTAGGCCGGAGCACGTAACATCGAAGAGCGACCCATTAGCAGCCGGACCCATTAGCAGCCGGACATTGTTAGTTAAGATATATATCTTTTTGCCAGCCGAGAGTCAGCCCGGAGTCGGTCATCCACAAAAAGGTCAGACGCCTTCCCTCCTCTTTTCGTCCTACCCAAGTTGGTAGTTATGTTTTTCTTTTACCTGTGAGCCTACCTCTCGCTCGATCCACCGCACAGAAATTCTACGACGTGGGGTCAGTGTCTTTGTGCAGCGAGTTGCAGAGGTGGGTAGTCTCACATTGGCGCCGCCTACCAGGATTGACGTTGGGTTGCGCGCTAGTACGATAGACTTTGTGGAGGAAGGAGAAGGAAGGAAAGATCAAATTGTCCAATTAAACACTGAATATATGTGCATAGGTGTATGTGTATATATGTGTAAATGAGTGAAGACTTCGATAATCCGATAGACACAAATACGTGTGTATAAAAAAATAAAAAAAAAATTTAGGAAAAACAAAAAACAACCAAACCAAAACAAAAATAGAAGAACGACGAAACAAAGACAGATGAAAACAGAGGAAAAAGGAGGAAAAGGAACAGTTAAAAAGAAAGTGACGCAGAGTGAGAGAGAGAAAGGAAGCAAGAAAGGAGGCACAGACAGATACACACTCCTTTCCCCCTTAGAGAACGGACACTTCAAGTACTGGAGATTTTTATTTTTTTTTAATTTTTACTACATCTAGGAGGACGTCTGCAATGAACAAGTAAACAAACACTAAAAAAAAAAAAAAAAGAAAGAAACAGAAAAATGGAATCTATTCCGGCCCCTGCAAGGTAGGCTGAAAATTTGTTCTTTTGTTTTATTTTTTTTTTGGTCCTTGTTGTTTCTAACTAGTGTGTCTGGCTGGCATTTAATAGAAATATGGATAGGATAGATATAGATGTCCCATCGCGCTCTATTTTTAAGGTAGCCGCAAGTGGTTCCAAGATCCCTATATTCACGGGAAAAGCCTGTGCGTTTCCGGCCTGGGTAGAAGCTCTGAAGAAAATGGCTAGAATTTACCAACTTACACAGACAGAGTTGGTGAATCTGGCTTATGACTATTCGGACGGGGTGGTATCGGAGTACATAGGATTATATTTAGATGATAATCCTGAAAGTAACTGGGGAGACCTTTTAGAACAGCTGATGAACCAGTACAGTGATTATACTAGTGCGACTGATGCTGCTAGATTAAGATTAAGCAAAGGGAAGGAGAAACTCTCTCGGAACTAGCAAGTAGAGTTTTAGGATTAGCTAAGGTTGCATACAAAGACGCTGTTCAACGTGATGGGGAGGCGGTGCAGGCGCAGCTAGCTGAGCACTACACGGACGCTATAGAAAATACGTTCGTAAGAGAAGACACAGCAAGGGCGGCCCCAGCCTGACTTGCGGAGGCGTTTGCAACAGCAGGAAAGAGTCTTAGGCTCTATAATAGGCTCACAGCCACCCAGGGGAGGGGAGAAGAAAAGGGATGGTCAAGAGATACGAGAACGGGGTGGACAGAGACTCCTCCTGTTGCTTGGGATCAGTGGGAGCGTGGCCATTCGGGCTATCGTTGGAGAGACCACCCCCATGAAAGGGGCTGGAGAAGGCCACTCCCTGACCCAAGACAACCGGGGTGTTGGGAGTGCGGACAGCTGGGTCACATACGGAGGGAGTGCCCCAGAAAGGAGGGTGCATCCGGAGGTAGGAGGTTTCGTCACTAGGTGTGTGTGTCATAGTCGTAATTGTAATTGTAGTGATATTGATAATCCGGGGAAGGCAGTGGTTGATAAGATGTAGGATTAGAAATATGCCAGAAAAGAGACATAGTGACCAAGATGGAATGTCAGTCAGGATAGCAGGGACCAAGGAAACAAAAGACAGTATAGTTTTCCCAATTATGGACCAATCGGACACTGCATGCTCAGTGGAGTCACCACTTACAAAGCCGCTTCAACTTGGCGTCATAAAAATGAATGACTAAAAAAAAAAAAAAAAAAAATAAAAGGCCAAAACTCGCCAAGCTTAACCATTGAAGGTGAATATTTTTTTTTTCTCTTCTTTTTTTTTGTGTTATTGTATGTAGATGGTGTGATGGATGGCTGGGAAGTCAGTCATGTTGACATACCCAGTAAACACAGGGAGAGAGTTTGTGGTTTTGTACAGGGGGTAGTGAAGATCCCTGGTGGAGGAGTGAATTCCACAATGCTTTCCAAAAACATTATTCCTGTTACAACACCAAAAGAACTGCGGAAATTATGATGTTCCCACGTCGTAAGGAAAAGGGGAGATAAGCCGAAAAATACTCCTGAATATTTGGATAGGGGTGGTTAAAATTCCCCTGTCTTTGTTTAGGGGGGGGGGGCGAAATGTTGAAAAATTGAATGATGTTGGAGGTGAATCGAAAAGTCCTCCTGGATAGGAATGAGTCAGGAGCCCCTCAAAATTGTTCACAGGAAAGCAAAGTGGAAGGACTGAAACCAACAATTTTTTTCTTCCTCTCTCCTTATATGTATGTTAGTGTTGTAAGGGGTGGATGATCCCAACCACCCCAGTGCAGTGTTGGCTATGCCGTTGTTTTATTTTGTTAGGGGATGAGCGAAACCCTTTGAAATTCTTGTAATTTCGGTTGTTGTTGTCTGTATATATATATTTTTTTTTTGTGTGTGTGTTGTATATTTTTATTTTGTTTTCTCCTCGGCCGAGAATACATAGTCTCATATTGTATTGTTGAAACCTGTTGTCCACCTCTGATGAGTGGCGATAATTATTGTAAATTCTGTGGTAATTTGTTTTTGTGACCTGTACATTATTGTATTCTCTTCGGGGACGCCCGAGCAGGGTCATAATGTGCAGGGGGAGATGCATAGTGTCTCATTGTTGTTGAATTCTTTGTGTAATTTATGAAATAAATGACAAAGATGATTGGGGGAGGTGTGTGACACTATGAGTTGGATATATGCGCACGCGTGTGTGTGTGTGCCTGCACATCTGTGTGCGTGTATATATATACCCCCACATCTGTGTGTGCGTGCGCGCGCACACATATGTGCGAGAAGATTAGTTAGATTTGACCTGGGCATCAAACTTCAAGACCAAATGATTAGATTAGGAATCTAGATAAAAACATGTTTTGGACATATGGCCAAAAGGGTAGATAAGTGTTAAGTACTTGTCAAAATACGAAGATAGGAAAAAGACCGGATCTGGTCAAAACTTAAAAGGGTTTGAATTTAATGTCCCTGAATCGGAGTCAGCTAGGCTAAGAAATATTTTTATGTCCACTTTCTTCAAAGGGAGAAATGGTCATGAAAAAGTTATGGGTTTATTCGTGGGTGTCCCTTGTCCGGAAATGCTGAAAGAGGATTCTGCATATATACGGGAGCGCCTTGGGCCACGGAGTTAGTTAGACTTAGTTTAGGTTCGAGGATGGTTGATTTAGGCCGGAGCACGTAACATCGAAGAGCGACTCATTAGCAGCCGGACATTGTTAGTTAAGATATATATCTTTTTGCCAGCCGAGAGTCAGCCCGGAGTCGGTCATCCACAAAAAGGTCAGACGCCTTCCCTCCTCTTTTCGTCCTACCCAAGTTTGTAGTTGTGTTTTTCTTTTACCTGTGAGCCTGCCTCTCACTCAATCCGCCGCACAGAAATTCTACGACGTGGGGTCTATATCTTTATGCAACGAGTTGCAGAGGTGGGTAGTCTCACACTTCCTTTTCAATTGAATATGCAATATTTTCATTGGTTTTCTTCCTTTTCAATTGAAAAATATCAAAATATGCAATATTTTCATTTGTTTTCTAAATTTTCAAATGAAAAATGTCAAAATATGCAATATTTTCATTTGTTTTCTTCCTTTTCTATTGAAAAATATCAAAATATGCAATATTTTCATGGGTTTTCTTCCTTTTCAATTGAAAAATATCAAAATATGCAACATTTTCATTTGTTTTCAGAATTTTCAATTGAAAAATATCAAAATATGGAATATTTTCATTTGTTTTCTTCCTTTTCTATTGAAAAATATCAAAATATACAATATTTTAATTTGTTTTCAGAATTTTATTTTGAAAAAGATCAAAATATACAATATTTTCATATGTTTTCTAACTTTTCAATAGAAAAATATGAAAATATGCAATATTTTCATTTGTTTTCTACCTTTTCTATTGAAAAATATCAAAATATGCAATATTTTCATTTGTTTTCTTCCTTTTCAATTGAAAAATATCAAAATATGAAATATTTTCATTTGTTTTCTAACTTGTCAATTCAAAAATATCAAAATATACAATATTTTCATTTGTTTTCATCCTTTTCATTTGAAAAAGATAAAAAATATGCAATATTTTCATTTGTTTTCTAACTTTTAAATTGAAAAATATGAAAATAAGCAATATTTTCATTTGTTTTCTTCCTTTTCAATTGAAAAATATCAAAATATGCAATATTTTCATTTGCTTTCTACCTTTTCAATTGAAAAATATCCAATATTTTCATTTGTTTTCTTCATTTTCAATTGAAAAATATGAAAATATGCAATATTTTCATTTGTTTTCTTCCTTTTCAATTGAAAAATATTAAAATATGCAATATTTTCATTTGTTTTCTAACTTTTCAATTGAAAAATATCAAAATATGCAATATTTTCATTTGTTTTCAGAATTTTCTTTTGTAAAAGATCAAAATATGCAATATTTTCATTTGTTTTCTTCCTTTTAGATGGAAAAATATCAAAATATGCAATATTTTCATTTGTTTTCCTCATTTGCTATTGAAAAATATCAAAATATGCAATATTTTCATTTGTTTTCTTCCTTTTCAATTGAAAAATATCAAAATATACAATATTATCATTTGTTTTCTAACCGGTCAATTCAAAAATATCAAAATATGCAATATATTCATTTGTTTTCTTCCTTTTCATTTGAAAAAGATAAAAAAATATACAATATTTTCATTTGTTTTCTAACTTTTAAATTGAAAAATATGAAATTATGCAATATTTTCATTTGTTTTCTTCCTTTTCTATTGAAAAATATCAAAATATGCAATATTTTCATTTGTTTTCTTCCTTTTCAATTGAAAAATATCAAAATATGCAATATTTTCATATGCTTTCTTCCTTTTCTATTGAAAAATATCCAATATTTTCATTTGTTTTCTTCATTTACAATTGAAAAATATGAAAATATGCAATATTTTCATTTGTTTTCTTCCTTTTCAATTGAAAAATATTAAAATATGCAATATTTTCATTTGTTTTCTAACTTTTCAATTGAAAAATATCAAAATATGCAATATTTTCATTTGTTTTCTTCCTTTTCAATTGAAAAAGATCAAAATATGCCATATTTTCATTTGTTTTCTTCCTTTTCAATTGAAAAAGATCAAAATATGCAATATTTTCATTTGTTTTCTTCCTTTTCAATTGAAAAATGTCAAAATATGCCATATATTCTTAGTTTTCTAACATTTCAATTGAAAAATATCAAAATATGCAATATTTTAATTTCTTTTCTTCCTTTTCTATTGAAAAATGTCAAAATATGCAATATTTTCATTTGTTTTCTTCCTTTTCTATTGAAAAATATCAAAATATGCAATATTTTCATTTGTTTTATTCCTTTTCAACTGAAAAATATGAAAATATGCAATATTTTTATTTGTTTACTTCCTTTTCAATTGAAAAATATGAAAATATGCAATATTTTTATTTGTTTTCTTCCTTTTCAATTGAAAAATATCAAAATATGCAATATTTTCATTTCTTTTCTAATCTTTTCTATTGCAAAATATCAAAATATACTATATTTTCATTTGTTTTCTTCCCTTTTCAATTGAAAAATATCAAAATATGCAATATTTTCATTTGTTTTCTTACTTTTCAATTGAAAAATATCAAAATATGCAATATTTTCAATTGTTTTCTTCCTTTTCTATTGCAAAATATCAAAACCTGCAATATTTTCATTTGTTTACTTCCTTTTCAATTGAAAAATATCAAAATATGCAATATTTTTATTTGTTTTCTTCCTTTTCAATTGAAAAACATGAAAATATGCAATATTTTAATTTCTTTTCTAAACTTTTTAATTGAAAAATATCAAAATATGCAATATTTTCATTTGCTTTCTTCCTTTTCAATTGTAAAATATCAAAATATGCAATATTTTCATTTGTTTTCAGAATTTTCTTTTAAAAATATCAATATATGCAATATTTTCATTTGTTTTCCTCCTTTTCTATTGAAAAATATCAAAATATACAATATTTTCATTTGTTTTCTTCCTTTTCAATTGAAAGATATCAAAATATGCAATATTTTCATTTGTTTTCTTACTTTTCAATTGAAAAAGATCAAAATATGCAATATTTTCATTTGTATTCAGCATTTTCATTTGAAAAGGATCAAAATACACAATATTTTCATTTGTTTTCTTCCTTTTCTATTGAAAAAAATCAAAATATGCAATATTTTCATTTGTTTTCTTCCTTTTCTATTGTAAAATATAAAAACATGCAATATTTTCATTTGTTTTCTTCCTTTTCAATTGAAAAATACGAAAATATGCAATATTTTTATTTGTTTTCTTCCTTTTCAATTGAAAAAGATCAAAACATGCAATATTTTCATTTGTTTTCTAACTTTTCAATTGAAAAAGATCAAAATATGCAATATTTTCACTTATATTCAGCATTTTCATTTGAAAAGGTTCAAAATATACAATATTTTCATTTGTTTTCTTCCTTTTCTTTTGAAAAATATCAAAATATGCAATATTTTAATTTGTTTTCCGCCTTTTCTTTTGCAAAATATCAAAATATGCAATATTTTCATTTCTTTTCAATTGGAAAATATCAAAATATGCAATATTTTCATTTGTTTTCTTCCTTTTCAATTGAAAAATATGAAAATATGCAATATTTTCATTTGTTTTCTTCCTTTTCAATTGAAAAATATCAAAATATGCAATATTTTCATTTGTTTTGTTCCTTTTCTATTGAAAAATATCAAAATATGCAATATTTTCGTTTGTTTTCTTCCTTTTCTATTGAAGAATATCAAAACCTGCAATATTTTCATTTGTTTACTTACTTTTCAATTGAAAAATATCAAAATATGCAATATTTTTATTTGTTTTCTATCTTTTCAATTGAAAAACATCAAAATATGCAATATTTTAATTTCTTTTCTAAACTTTTAATTGAAAAATATCAAAATACGCAATATTTTCATTTGTTTTCTTCCTTTTCAATTGTCAAATATCAACATATGCAATATTTTCATTTGTTTTCAGAATTTTCTTTTGAAAAATATCAAAATATGCAATATTTTCATTTGTTTTCCTTTTTTTTCTATTGAAAAATATCCAAATATGCAATATTTTCATTTTTTTCTTCCTTTTCAATTGAAAGATATCAAAATATGCAATATTTTCATTTGTATTCAGCATTTTCATTTGAAAAGGATCAAAATACACAATATTTTCATTTGTTTTCTTCCTTTTCTATTGAAAAAAATCAAAATATGCAATATTTTCATTTGTTTTCTTCCATTTCAATTGAAAAAGATCAAAATATGCAATATTTTCATTTGTTTTCTTACTTTTCTATTGCAAAATATCAAAATATGCAAGATTCATTTGTTTACCTTTTTCTATTGAAAAATTTCAAAATATGCAATATTTGAATTTGTTTTCTTCCTTTTCTATTGAAAAATATCAAAATAGGCAATATTTTCATTTGTTTTCTTCCTTTTCAATTGAAAAATATCAAAATATGCAATATTTTTATTTCTTTTCTTCCTTTTCAATTGAAAAATATCAAAATATGCAATATTTTCATTTGTTTTCGTCCTTTTCAATTGAAAAATATTAAAATATACAATATTTTTATTTGTTTTCTTCCTTTTCAATTTAAAAACATCAAAATATGCAATATTTTCATTTGTTTTCTAACTTCTCAATTGAAAAAGATCAAAATATGCAATATTTTCACTTATATTCAGTATTTTCATTTGAAAAGGATCAAAATATACAATATTTTCATTTGTTTTCTTCCTTTTCTATTGAAAAATATTAAAATATGCAATATTTTCATTTGTTTTCCGCCTTTTCTTTTGGAAAATATCAAAATATGCAATATTTTCATTTGTTTTCTTGCTTTTCAATTGGAAAATATCAAAACATGCAATATTTTCATTTGTTTTCTTCCTTTTCAATTGAAAAATATGAAAATATGCAATATTTTTATTTGGTTTCTTCCTTTTCAATTGAAAAATATCAAAATATGCAATATTTTCATTTGTTTTCTACCTTTTCTATAGAAAAATATCAACATATGCAATATTTTAGTTTGTTTTCTTCCTTTTCAATTGAAAAATATCAAAATATACAATATCTTCATGTTTTCTTCCTTTTCAATTGAAAAATATCAAAACATGCAATATTTTCATTTGTTTTCTCCCTTTTCAATTGAAAAATTTCAAAATATGCAATATTTTCAATTGTTTTCTTCCTTTTCTATTGAAAAAGATTGAAATATGCAATATTTTCATTTGTTTTTCGCCTTTTCTATTGAAAAATATCAAAATATGCAATATTTTAGTTTGTTTTCTTCCTTTTCAATTGAAAAATATCAATATATGCAATATTTTCATTTGTTTTTTAATTTTTCAATTGAAAAATATCAAAATATGCAATATTTTCATTTGTTTTCTTCCTTTTCTATAGAAAAATATCAAAATATGCAATATTTTACTTTGTTTTCTTCCTTTTCAATTGAAAAATATAAAAATATGCAATATTTTCATGTTTTCTTCCTTTTCAATTGAAAAATATCAAAATATGCAATATTTTCATTTTTTTCTCCCTTTTCAATTGAAAAATTTCAAAATATGCAATATTTTCAATTGTTTTCTTCCTTTTCTATTGTAAAATATCAAAATATGCAATATTTTCATTTGTTTTCTTCCTTTTCAATTGAAAAATATCAAAATATGCAATATTTTTTTTTGTTTTCTTCCTTTTCAATTGAAAAATATCAAAATATGCAATCTTTTCATTTGTTTTCTTCCTTTTCAATTGAAAAATATCAAAATATGCAATATTTTCATTTGTTTTCTTCCTTTTCTATTGAAAAATATCAAAATATGCAATGTTTTCATTTGTTTTCTTCCTTTTCAATTGAAAAATATCAAAATATGCAATATTTTCATTTGTTTTCTTCCTTTTCTATTGAAAAATATCAAAATATGCAATATTTTCATTTGTTTTCTTGCTTTTCTATTGAAAAATTTCAAAATCTGCAATATTTTCATTTGTTTTCTTACTTTTCTATTGAAAAATATCAAAATATGCAATATTTTAGTTTGTTTTCTTCCTTTTCTATTGAAAAATATCAAAATATGCAATATTTTCTTTTGTTTTCTTCCTTTTCTATTGAAAAATATCAAAATATGCAATATTTTCATTTGTTTCTCCCTTTTCTTTTGAAAAATATCAAAATATGCAATATTTCCATTTGTTTTCTTCCTTGACTATTGAAAAATATCAAAATATGCAATATTTTCATTTGTTTTCTTCCTTTTCTATAGAAAAATATCAAAATATGCAATATTTTTTTTTGTTTTCTTCCTTTACAATTGAAAAATATCAAAATATGCAATATTTTCATTTGTTTTCTTCCTTTTCAAATGAAAAATATCAAAATATGCAATATTTTCATTTGTTTTCTTCCTTTTCAATTGGAAAATATCAAAATATGCCATATTTTCATTTGTTTTCCTCCTTTGCTATTGAAAAATATCAAAATATGCAATATTTTCATTTGTTTTCTACCCTTTTCAATTGAAAAATATCAAAATATGCAATATTTTCATGTTTTCTTCCTTTTCAATTGAAAAATATCAAAATATGCAATATTTTCATTTGTTTTCTCCCTTTTCAATTGAAAAATTTCAAAATATGCAATATTTTCAATTGTTTTCTTCCTTTTCTATTGAAAAATATCAAAATATGCAATATTTTCATTTGTTTTCTTCCTTTTCAATTGAAAAATATCAAAATATGCAATATTTTTTTTTGTTTTCTTCCTTTTCAATTGAAAAATATCAAAATATGCAATATTTTCATTTGTTTTCTTCCTTTTCAATTGAAAAATATCAATATATGCAATATTTTCATTTATTTTAGTCCTTTTCTATTGAAAAATATCAAAATATGCAATATTTTCATTTGTTTTCCTCCTTTGCTATTGACAAATATCAAAATATGCAATATTTTCATTTGTTTTCTCCCTTTTCAATTGAAAAATTTCAAAATATGCAATATTTTCATTTGTTTTATTCCTTTTCTATTGAAAAAGATTGAAATATGCAATATTTTCATTTGTTTTCCGCCTTTTCTATCGAAAAATATCAAAATATGCAATATTTTAGTTTGTTTTCTTCCTTTTCAATTGAAAAATATCAAAATATGCAATATTTTCATTTGTTTTTTAACTTTTCAATTGAAAAAGAGCAAAATATGCAATATTTTCATTTGTTTTCTTCCTTTTCTATAGAAAAATATCAAAATATGCAATATTTTAGTTTGTTTTCTTCATTTTCAATTGAAAAATATAAAAATATGCAATATTTTCATGTTTTCTTCCTTTTCAATTGAAA